>ML804275.1:104264-121033 GCA_009831015.1 Picea engelmannii | reverse complement strand
CTTTTTTTCTGTTTCAGAAATCTACCTTTTGTCAAGTCTATCAATGAGGATTTGCAAGCTCTCTCTGGCTCTTCTCTCCTTAACAGAAGTATTCTAGTTTTTCTTTTAGGAAGAAAATGAAAGATTCGAAGGAATGAATATTTCTTAACAGCAATCGAATGTTTTAGCTCAAGCCTGAAGTAAAAGATATATTGGGAATGCTACGGGCATTCCCAGTATTCTATTTAAATAATTATCCCAGTATTCTATTCAAGTAATTCTATTTTTAGCTACAAACAGAAGAAATATTATGCAGATATAAATGCAAGGGTATGGCAGGAAGAAGACTCTTACAACAAGAAAGCCTTCTAACAATGATGCTTTTGATTTACAAACACCATCACAGTAAGTCAAACTTGCAGAACCATTCCCAGAGTCATTTGAAATAAGACGCCTTTCCAATTTCTGAAATCTCCCATGTGGAACCATTTCATAGGGGTCTGATGTGTACAAAACAGTGTATATAATCCCGGCCTGTTGCAGGTTCTTGATAATATCAGCTAAAATTTTGCCTGCAATATAGATTATAATCTGAAATTAGATACTCACATGAGAATCAGGATCTTTGATGAATCCTGGCTATAAGATTAAACATGTTATATGTTGTTAATGAAATAATCACAATAAAAAATAAACATCTAAGCAGTATACCTTCAACTTGAGTCTTTCCAGATGCTTCAAACACCGAGGACTTATCATTGCATATAAAGATCAAATCTGTCGCTCCTCTCATTCTTATTTCCTTCCTTGCACTTACATAATCCTGAAATATGCAGTGCAATGTTAGCTCCTAATTTTGTATCATGTATAACAAAGAAAACAGTTAAAGAACAAAGGCCTTACATTGACAGCCTCGAGGTTTTCCAGCTTCTTATTGTTAGCACCCTCCACAAAGCATGGCTCCACAAAAGCAATTTCATTATTTCGAAATCCACGGTCACAATTTTCCATAAATCCTGACAGCAATGAATTTGCCAGAGGCTCACTGTCCTCAGACAAAGTCACATATGGAAATGCCATTGAAAAGCTGGAGTCTTTAAAAGATGCCTGTAACAAGTACAGTGAGTAGTTTTAGTACCTTCGCCTGAAAACAGATAAGAATTCACTAGGTACTTCGTATTATAATTGAGACTGCCTACTTGATAAGGGTACAATACCAACAATGCGAAAAGATACACACACAAGAAAACACAAGGGCAAGTATGAGAGGAGATTGCCAGAACTGTACACATGCTATACACTCTTTTGTATTACTATTTGTATAGAGTACAAAATTGTGGGGAGTGTGATCAAATTTGACCAAGACTTCGATACGATACAATAATGTGGGTGAGTGATCAATTTAGACCAAGTCACCCAAAAGAGACAAGGATAAAGTACAAATATAATACATGTTCACTAGACTAAGTCTAATCAACTCCCTGCTAAGAGGAATGTTGATGATTGCAGCGTCGTGAGACATCCTCCAAGACATGTTCTCCTCTATGACTAAGTTGAGTCGACCTGAGAGGGAACCTAGTGTTGGGAATACTGACGTGATGAGGCATCATTCTCCTCTGTGTGTGAGTTGAGTCGTCCCCCAGTGGTTGGGGCATCGTTCTCCTCTGTGAGAGTTGAGTCGTCCCCCAATGGTTGGGTGTGCCCATGTGATGGGTGTATCGTTCTCCTCTATGTAGAGAGTTGAGGTGATGTGGTACTCCAGATAATTTTGTTGAGTATGACGTCCCTGTGGTTGAGCACAGGTGGACGTGTCCCTAGTGGCTGAGCACTAGTGGACGTGTGGATCCCTTGCTATATTGTCTAAGTGTAAGATTTGCTTGTAACCCTAATTGTGATGTAAAGGGTACAAGTTGGTCTCACCATATGTGAAAGATAATTAAGGATTATTGTAATAATAATTATATTTCTGAATTATTGAGGTCGGCCCTGTTGTGCCAATAGACACCTTTTGATGTGTCCAGTCTAGTATAAATAAAGGTGATTTCCCCATTGAGGAAACACACTCACACATGTAATTTCGGAATTTCAGCAAGTACAATTTTGGGCTGAAGTGCGCACCTCTCTTGGGCGCAAGTTTCAAGGTTGTAGAGCACCCTCTTGTGTGCATTAGGGTTTTATGGTTGGGGGATCTTCTCTTGAGAATATAGCAAAGGATTGTTGGGTTTTCTTCCCTTGAGCAGAAGGGTTTCCCAGGATATTTCTTGTGTTCTTGTGCATGTTACTTCTTCTTGTGATCTTGGTTATTGCAGCACTTGTGTATGGTGTAGCTGCATTTGTTTATGGTTCAAGTAAATGCTAAAATGAAATAAACCCCATGCTTGAGCCTAGCATAGTGAAAATTCAACATGGTATCAGGGCATAGGTCTTGAAGAAGCCATTGCACAAGCTTTCAAGCAAGTCATCCTCCTTTCTGCAGAACCGTACGGCCCTCCTAGGGTTTCTGAGAAAAAGTACGGCCCTCTTTCTTTTGCCAGTTTCAAGACTTTATACTTGAGAATTGGGGATAAAAATTGCATAGGGGTGTACGGCCTCCCTCAGCGCACCTCCAACAACTCTCAAATTGCAATTCCGAGAATTTTGGATTTTTAGCCCTAGAGTTTCTAGGGTTTCGAAAGTTTTTGCAAAAATTTCAGTTTTACGATTTCTACAGCTCATTGAAGGAGATTTTCAGCTCACTAGTGTTCTTCTGACTTTCAAGGCTTATTGTTGGCAATCATAAGCCCAAAAAAACCTAAGAAAGCTAGCCTAGCCTAGTCGTTAGGTTTCCTAGCCCAGCTGATAAGGGTTTGTGAAGAATCTACAAATATGAGGAGTAGAACCTTGGTGGAAGATAGGCTTGATGGATCAAGCAACTTCAGTTCCTGGAATTCAAGACTTCAGATCACCCTTGAAGAGGATGACCTATTAAGTGTGATACAAAAGGCTTTACTAGAAACAGCTACCGATGAAGAGAAAGAATAATGGAAAGAAGATGACGTCAGGACAAGGAAGATAATCATCTACTCAGTGAGAGATCATCTCCTACCTCGTATTTCCAACCTAAAGACAGCTCGTGAGATGTATGAAGCATTGAAGAATATGTTTGAGAGTAACAACACCCTCAGAGCTCTTAAATTGAAGGGCTAGCTTCAAAATATCAAAATGACAAAAGGTGACAGCGTTGCTATCTTCTTCATGAAGATGTCAAAGATCATAGATCAGCTAGGTGCCATTGGAGAAATCGTATCAAACTGAGAACTTGTCTTGACCACTCTCAATGCTCTTCCAAGACATTGGGAACCATTTCTTCAAAGTATCAGTGGTGGAGAAGAGCTACCTACTTTTGATCATCTATGGACAGACTGTACCCAGGAGGAAATCAGACTCATGGCCAGAGGAGTAGAAGACTCCCCTCATGATGACAATCATGCTCTTTCCTTTCATACAAAGAAAGGAGGAAGAAATAAAAGAAACTTCAGCCAAACATTTAAAGGCGAGAAGACTTCATCAACTTCAGGTTATGATCATAGAAAAGACATGTCAAAGATCCAGTGCTTCAAATGTGACAAGTATGGACACTTTGCGAGAAATTGTCCTACCAGGAAGAGAGGAAGACAATATGCTTCCACTGTTGACATTGGTCCAGACCCACCTCAGAGAGATGAAGACATGAGAGATGAGGATTTCTTCCTCTGTCCTTTCTCAGGAGGACCAAATGCAAGATTGAGCATGACTATAGACTAGGGTAAGTTTTGTACCACATTCCTTATTTGATTTAATCATCAACCTGTAGTTGCTTGCATTTTGATGATGGCGGGTATTATCCTTGGTATGGGAGCCCTCATGACTTGGACCATTATCCCTGGTACGGGAGTCCAATTTTTTTATTGATTATTATCCTAGTACAGGAGACCATTTTGGTTGTTATCCCTACGGGAGGCCATCTTGGTTATTATCCTAGTACGAGAGGCCAACAAAGAACTGTAGAGTCAGTAGAGGACCTGTGAAGACATGAGATATCTCCAAGTTAGCAACACAGAAAAAGGAAGATGTCTATACTTCAGACTTCAGAGAGAGTCACTTGACTCAGAGGGAGTCAAACTATTTGAGAAGAAGGAAGAGATAGTACCTTCTCCCCCTTCAGCAGTTCAGAGGGAGACAGCATTGATCCAGTTGATCCAGTTGATCCAGTTGCTCCAGTTGATGTTCCTAGAGACATTGCAGTAGGCCATAAAAGGCCTGCCTAGGCTCGACAGACTCTGCAAGAGGCAGAGGGACATGCAGCTCCTCGAGGCACATTCCAAGAGAGCAAGAGACCACATAGATTTTTGAGCTACATTTCAGTCATGAGCCACATCATTGATACTGAGCCATCTTGTCATGGAGAAACAGCAGGTCAACAAGTATGACAAGATGCCATGACAGAAGAGTATCAGTCCATCTTGAAGAATGATGTGTGGGATATTGTTCCAAGACCAAAAGGGAAGTCTGTAGTGACTTCCAAGTGGATCTATAAGATCAAGCATGCAGCTGATGGAAGTTTCTAGAAATACAAAGCCAGATTTGTAGCCAGAGGATTCTCACAGGTGGAGGGAATTGACTATCAGGAGACATTTGCTCCTATAGCCCGATACACTTCCATCCGTACTATCATTGCACTAGTTGCATCCATGGGTTGGAAACTACATCAGATGGATGTAAAGACAGCCTTTCTCAATGGTGAGTTTAAGGAAGAGGTTTACATCGAGCAGCCAAAGGGATTCGTGATACATGACGAGAAATCTCATGTGTGCAGATTGAAGAAAGCCTTGTATGGACTAAAACAGGGACCTCGTGCTTGGTATGAGAAGATGGATGGATTCCTGATGAGTTTGAGCTTCAGCAAGAGTGTTGTTGATCCAAACCTATATTATCACATTGTTGGTGACAAGTGGTTGATCTTGGTCCTGTACATTGATGACTTATTCCTCACTGGTTCAGAAAGACTTATTGTTGAATGCAAGCGTGCATTGACTTCTGAATTCAAGATGAAGGATCTGGGTATGATACACTACTTCTTGGGACTAGAAGTATGACAGAGGACTGATGAGATTTCCCTGAGTCAAGGAAAATATACAGTGGAGATATTGAAGAAGTTCGGTATGACAGACTGCAAATCCATGCCTACACCGATGGTGATGGATCTAAAGAAAATGAATGAGGCTTCCATTGATTCAAGCGAGATTGATCCACATCTATACCGACAGCAGATTGGATCATTGATGTCTTTGGTTAACACCAGACCTGATATATGCTATGCAGTGAATGTACTGAGTCAATTCATGAGTCAGCCGAGACAGACTTAGTGGATAGCAACGAGGCATATATTGAGATATCTACGAGGCACAATTGGATATGGCATAAGATATACCTCCAGTGTAGACATGAGTTTGCAGGGATATGTCGATGCAGATTGGGCAGGGAGCACAGTGGACCGGAAGAGCACATTCGATTGTTGTTTTACCTTGGGGTCTGCCATGGTTTCCTGGTGCAGCAAGAAACAAAGTTCTGTGGTTTTGAGTACCGCAGAAGCAGAGTATATAGCGTTGAGTGTGGCAGTCCGCGAAGCAGTGTGGCTTCGCAAGCTCCTGATAGATTTATTTGATCATGAGATGGATTCTACCATTATTTATTGTGATAACCAGAGTTCTGTGAAGCTCTCTGAGAATCCTGTGTTTCACGATAAATCAAAACACATTGAGATAAAATATCATTATATCAGAGACATGGTCCATAGGAAAGCAATACACGTGCAGTACCTTCCTACACATGAGTAGGTTGCAGATATCTTCACCAAACCACTTGCTAGAACGAAGTTCGAGTACTTCCATGAGAGACTTGGCCTGGTGGAGAATGCCTCCCTAGCTGAGAGGGAGTGTTGATGATTGCAGCGCATGAGACATCCTCCGGGATACGTTCTCTGTGACTGAGTTGAGTCGACCTGAGAGGGAGCCCAATGTTGGGCATACCCACGTGATGGGGCATCGTTCTCCTCTGTGTGTGAGTTGAGTCGTCCCCCAGTGGTTGGGGCATCGTTCTCCTCTGTGAGAGTTGAGTCGTCCCCCAGTGGTTGGGTGTGCCCATCTGATGGGTGTATCGTTCTCCTCTGTGTAGAAAGTTGAGACGATGTGGTACTCCAGATAATTCGGTTGAGTATGACGTCCTTGTGGCTGAGCACAGGTGGAAGTGTCCCTAGTGGCTGAGCACTAGTGGACGTGTGGATCCCTTGCTATATTGTCTAAGTGTAAGATTTGCTTCTAACACTAATTATGATGTAAAGGGTACAAGTCGGCCCCACCATATGTGAAAGATAATTAAGGATTATTGTAATAATAATTATATTTCTGAGTTATTGAGGTCGGCCCTATTGTGCCAATAGACACACCTTTTGTTGTGTCCAGTCTAGTATAAATAAAGGTGATTTCCCCATTGAGAAAACACACTCACACATGTAATTTCAGAATTTCAGCAAGTACAATTTTGGGCTGAAGTGCGCACCTCTCTTGGGCGCAAGTTTCAAGGTTGTAGAGCACCCTCTTGTGCATTAGGGTTTTATGGTTGGGGGATCTTCTCTTGAGAATATAGCAAAGAATTTCTGGGTTTTCTTCCCTTGAGTAGAAGGGTTTCCCAGGATATTTCTTGTGTTCTTGTGCATGGTACTTCTTCTTGTGATCTTGGTTATTGCAGCACTTGTGTATGGTGTAGCTGCATTTGTTTATGGTTCAAGTAAATGCTAAAATGAAATAAACCTCATGCTTGAGCCTAGCATAGTGAAAACTCAACAAGGAAGTGGTCCCCAATTTCTGTTGAAGATGGGGAAAGTGCTGCTCAAATGTTGATGAGGACAGCCACTTGACTCAAGTGGGAAAAGTGCATCTGCAGTGCACCAAGTATGTGGTGATTTGACAACACCTAGTGGGTATGGTGCAGACATCAAGAAGAGTATCTTCAGGAACAGGATGCTGAAAATCTGGAATGGTGACTTCCGAATGTGTGACTGGAACAGATTCCTCCAAATGAGGTGGCTCACATAACTTCAACTGGCTGGCATTCACCAAATCATGGATGCCAAACTGAGGTGGGAGATTCTACTCGAAGGTATTCGAACCCATTTGTTCTGTGATGGTGTAAGGACAATACTGAATGGGCTCAAGATTGTGAAGCTGCTAATTTTTTGAGCGTACTTATCCAAATGTAGTCAAACTCAGTCACCAACCTGAAAATGTGGAGTAACTGATGTAAGTCATGAATTGCCTTATACTTGGCCTGTCTCTGCTGGTCAGAAATGATCAGAAACGATGGTCAAAAGTAAGCCAAATAGGCTCTAGACACACTAAAGGAAGAGTTCAGAAGCTTTAGGAGCACCAATAGTTTTGTTGCAAGGGATGAAAACTGCCATCTTCAAGAATCTGCAGAGTGCAGACTACTACAAAGATACAACCATGTTTGTGCTGGTTGGTAGGGAAACCACTAACAAAATCCATGCAGATGGGTTCCCAGGGCTGGGAGGGAACTGGCAAAGGCTCAAAACAACCCAAGCTTCTTGTTTGCAAGTTTACTTTCACTGCAATGTGAACACCAAATGATGTAGTCTTCCACTTGTTTCCACATAGAAGGCCAAAAGATGTACCTCTGCAGGTGCATCAAAATTTTATGCACACCAAAATGTTCCCCAGAAGATGAAGAATATACCTCCTTGATTGACCACTGTGGACTGCTAAAGAGCACTTTTGATAGGCCCAAAGTAAAGGTCAACGGTATACTCAATTTTCCATTCTTCATAGACTACACATCCGATATCTAAGATATAAAGAGCCTTGGTAGGAGGTCTGCTAAGTATAACAACCACTTTATTTGAGCTACCTTTCTTATACTTGACGACTACATGAGACCGTTGAATGTAGGAAGCCCATTTTAAATGGTTCCTGAATTTTAGACTGAGAATTCAAAAACTGAAGGGGTCGATGAATAATGTATAATATAGTTTTCCTACCAAGGATATAGTGTTGCCATTGCTTGAGTGCTTAGACCAGCACAGAAAATTACCTAACATAAATGTTGTAGTTGAGCTTGGCCAAAGACAAGGTCTCTAAATGATATGCCCCTAAATTCCCTCCTCGCTTAAGAACAACACCTATGCCATATTGTGAAGCATTTATCTTGATCGCAAGAGGTTGTTGCAAGTCTAGGAGAGCAAGCACAGGTGCTGACCACCTAGCATCCTTCAACTTCTGAAATGATCACTCTACTTTCAGAGTCCAATGGAGAGCCTTCTGATTGTTTCCCAAGATGAGCAATGTGGGGGTAATGACAAAGGGATTTCCTGTCGAAATCCATGTAGGGAATTCATGCCTCCCAAGAAACTGTTCAGATTTGTAATGTTGGTAGGTGTGGGTCAGTCCTTCAAAACTGAGCTTAATTTTGTCTCATCAATCACGAAACCTGGATATTGAATGACAGTTTAGCCAAAGAATGACTTCTTCATTTTTGCCTGCAATCTGTGTTGGCAAAGTAGGTCCAAAACCATTCGAACATGTTGTAAATAATCAGACCAAGTTTTGCTGAAATAGAATGTCATCAAGTAAACAATCAAATACTTACCGAGATGTGAGCGGAAGATGTCATTGAGGATCCACATGAAGGTAGAAGGGCATCAGTGAGGCTGAAGGCATAACCAGCCACTCATAGAGACCAAACTTGGTCTTGAAAGTTTTCTTCCATATATCTGTAGGTTCCATCCAAACTTGGTGATAGCCTGAAGCGAGGTCAAGCTTGGCGAAGTATTTGCCCCCCTTGCGCTGATCAAGAAGGTCATCAATCCACCACAAAGGGTAGCAGATTTTTAATACTGACCTTGTTCAGGGCCATGTAATCTATGCAAAGTCGACACTCCCACTGCCCTTTCTTGGGGACCACCAAAGCAAGAGATACACAAGGTGTTGTACTAGGCATGATTTTTCAATCCTCCAATAGCTATGTGACCTGCCTCTCAATCTCTGCACTCTTCTTGGGTGAGGTGCAGTATGTAGAAAAGTTGAGCAGGCAAGAACCAAGAACAAGCTCAATGGAATGTTATGGTTCTGAAGGGGAGGTAAACCTTTGGTTTCTTAAAACAGATATGTCCATTGTATCTCAAAGGCAGGTAACTTCCCTTTGCTTTCTTCCTTGACTTGGCGGACAATGCACAATGACATGAATTGATTAAGAGTGGCATGTTTAACAGTTGGTCTGCCAGAAACTATAGATGGAATAGTCGAAGGAGAAGTAAAGGTGAGTTTTTATATCTATCTATTCTTATGCATCTTGTAGGTGTTGAGGTAGCCATCATATCGTGCATGTTTAGAAGAATGATATCCCAAAATGAAATCATAACCACTGAGAAGAGTGACATCACACTCCACTATGTCACGGAAGGGTCCAATGGTAAATGAGATGGAGCACCTCCAAGTGATGAGAATAGGTTGTCGAAATTCCTTAACCCATCCGACATGATGTGACTTGGGATGAGGAACAGTAGGCAACTAAAAGTCTACTACCAACTACTGTAACACCATATTCTTCTGACTGCCATTATCCTTGATGAGAGAAGCAAGTATGTCCCTGATCTTCCAATTTTGGGTAAACAAGGATTCCTTCTCATTGTTTTTGTAGTTCTCGGCCATAAGAACCAAGTGTGGATTTGTTGTGTATGGGTCAGTGACATCAATTTTGAAACCTTAATTAACTGTTGTTGTTCAGCAAGAAGGGTTTGAACCTTCTTAGTGATATTTCCCCGAAGAGCCTTGCAATTTTTATCAGAATGTCCTTACTTCTTATGGTAGGAGCACTTCTTCTTTTGTGTCCCGGTAGCAAGTGTTGTGTTAGGAAACCCCAAGTTCTATGCACTTATATTGGGTAGGCCGACTTCATTTGACCAACAAGATTCGTTTTAGGCAGCTTTGCTTCTATTTTGGAAACAAGTTGTAAGGCATGCTCTAGGGAAGTAACAGCCAGTAGTTTCAATTGCTTCCTTAAATGTGGCAATAGTCCAAAAATGAACAGAACACAGAGAGTGCCTTTAGAACCTCTTACTTTGAGCTTCGTGGAAATTTTGTTGAAGACAACAATGTACTATTGGAGGGACTGTTCTAAGAGTAGGCAAAGTTGTAGTCCCTTTGCCAACAAAGCATCCTTCTACCCTGATGGATAGAACCTCTTGCAGAAACCATCCCTGAAGTCTCCCCCAGTGTTGATAAGGGGTTGGTTATCGGTTGTGAAATGTTGAGTTGTGGGTCTACCACCATGTTAGGGCTTAGTCTTGTCAAATTTTAAGCATTCAATGCATTTAATTTCGGATCCAAAAATTACTTCCAAGTGACTTCAAACAGTAAACTAGGGCTGTTATCACTGAATAATTTTACACTGAAATTATGACAGAAAATTATAGCGGAAGCACAAAGATCAGAGAGAAATCATCCATACACACCAATTTCTGTTCAGTAAAATTATCAGATTGAGCATCCTGAGGACAAAAACAATCCTCTCAGAGAAATTACTTCAGCAAAATTCCAAAAAACCCTTCCAACTTACAAATCTGTTGTATGGCCCTGCTGACGTCACCTGTTCGACTGCTTACGTCACCTTGTAGGGTCTGCACGTGCAGTACGGCCTGCTGTATGGACTATACTGCCCGCACGTGCGGCTGAATCTACTACTACGGTTCACACTTGTGGTACGGCCTGCAATAAATATGTCGTATGGATCTCACACGTGCGGCCTCTTCCTCCTCTCTCTCACACATGCAGCTCCTCTTCCTTGGCTGGAAAACTAAGAAAGAAGGTCCAAAAATCCTAGATCAGATTTGCCCAAGTGAAGAATTTCCTTGCTGAAATTTTTCTCCCCAATCTCTTTGGCAAGAGTGCTCACTCACTCATGCCAACACCATTATGACAAAATAAGATGTGTGGTGCCTCCTCACATCGCCTCTCCTTTTATAGGATTCTAAGAGTGAGTTTAGGAACCCCTTCTAAACTCAACATTAAATTAGAATTGTTTATTCCTCCAAGTGGGTGCCAAGCCCCAACAATAACAATTCCAAGCCCTAGCTCTACATAAAAGGGGTTTTCACAAAATAGAAGTGCAATGTGAGTGCCAACAAAGATTCCCACATGCTCGACACCAAGGCCAATGTGAGAATAACTCCCCAAAGCTACAAAAACATTAACACTCTCTTAGCGAGGGAGGAATTCTCCAACACTCCTAGCTTGTCTCTGAAGTAGACAAACTTCCCCTTCACTAGGGGTTTGGTGAGAATATCTACAATCTGCTCATTTGTGGAATTGTACTGGAGCTTTACCGCTCCCTTTTGCACCATGTTGCGGATGAAGTGGTATCCGATCTCAATGTGTTTCGATCTGTCATGAAACAGTGGATTCTCCGAGAGTTTGACAGAACTCCGATTGTCGCAGTAAATCACCGTAGGCTCCAACCCCTGACCAAATAACCCTGCAAGAAGCTTGCGAAGCCAAATAGCCTCACAACTCGCCAAACTAGTTGCCATATACTCTACCTCTGTTGAACTGAGTGCCACAGAAGTTTGTTTCCTGTTGAACCAAGAAACATTGTTGATCTCAAGTTGAAACAACCACCAGAAGTGTTCTTCCTGTCAACTGCAGTACCTGCCCAATCTGAGTCTAAATATCCATGCAACCTCACTCCATCACCCCTGACATATCTCAGGCCAAATCCAATTGTACCCCAAAGGTACCTGAGCACATGCTTCACTACTACCCAATGCACCTACCTCGGATCAACCATGAATTGGCTCTAGGTGTTGACAGCAAAGTTGATATTCGATCTAGTGTTGACCAGATACATCAACGAACCAATCAACTTCTTGTGCATTGTGGGATCCACCAAAGTTGATTCCAAAGCCCTCGGTTTCTTCAAATTGGTGATCATAGGTGTAGTCATGGACTTACAGTCCATCATCACAAACCTCCTTAGTATCTCAACTACATAATTCCCCTGTCCGAGGAAGATCTCACCCGACTGCTACCACACCTCCAATCCCAAGAAGTAATGCATAAATCCAATATCCTTCATCTCGAACTTGAAGCCAAATCCCTCTTTCAACTGGCAATGAGCTTCTCTGCTCTAGTGAGGAACAGATCATCAACATACAATACCAATATAAGAGGATCCTCACCAACCTATATGAGAGATATGTTGGGATCTGCTTCACTCTTAGTGAAGCCCATGATCTGTAAATACCTGTCGATCCTCGAGTACCATGCCCTGGGTGCCTGCTTGAGTCCATAAAAAAATTTCTTCAACCTACAAACATGGGACTCCCTCCCATGTACCTCAAAGCCCTGAGGATGTTCTTTGTACACCTCCTCCTCAATCACACCATTGAGGAATGTTGTCTTCACATCCATCTGATGTATCCTCCACCCCATAACCAAAGCAAGAGAAATAAGAGCCATGATAGAAGTATACCTGGCGACTGGAGCAAAAGTCTCCTCATAGTCCACTCCCTCTTTCTGGGAGAACCCTCTCGCCATGAACCTCGCCTTGTACTTTTCGATGCTACCATCTGCAGCATGCTTGATCTTATAGATCCACTTGGAAGTCACCACGAACTTCCTCTCTAGTCTCAAAACTATGTCCCACGCATCATTCTTCATGATGGATTGATACTCCTCCATCATGGCATCCTTCCAAACCTGTTGGCATGTTGCCTCCTCAAAAATGGAAGGCTCGGAATCAATGATGCTACTCATAAGGGCCACATAGCTCGAAAACCTCTGTGAAGGCTTGCTCTCCCTAAAAGTGCCCCTGGGGACCACATGCCTCTCTGCATCTTTCAAAGTATCCTGAAGCCATCTAGGCCTCATGTCCTCGTCACTAGGAGGGTCCACTGGATCCACTGACTCCTTCGACTCCTCATGGTCTGAAGGTTGAATCTCTATACTGGATGGACATGTACTCTCCTCAACCTTCGGAGCCTCCTACTCCTCACCATTTGTTTCTACTGTGGTCTCTCAGGACCTCCTGAAAGCTAACTCCTCAAACCTGACATCCCGACTAACCTCAATCTATCGTTGTCCTGGAATATAGGTTTGGTAGGCCTTCGAAGTCTCGTTGTATCCCACAAACATGCCCTTCCTCCCAAAAGGTTCTTACTTCGTCCTCTTCTCCTTAAGAACATGGATGTAAACTGGACAACCAAAGATCCTCAAATGCCCTATCTCTAGTCTCACCCTTGTGAATGCCTCCTTAGGAGTCTTGTCCTCCAATATCTTATGAGGACTCTTGTTTTGAACATAGACTGTCGTGTTACACGCCTCTACACTGTCAACTCCCTCTTAATCCCTTCCTCCTTGCAAAAATACCTAAAGTCGTTGTAGGTATACTCACTCATGTTATCTAACCTTGATACCTTGATCTTCTTCCCTATCTGATTCTATACCAGAGCCCTGAACTCCCTAAATCAACTGAAAACCTCATCCTTGGTCTTCATGAAGAAGATCCATGTCCTCCTGGAATAATCATCAATGAAGGTCACATAGTACAAGTAACCACTCGAAGATGGAACTAACATTGGTCCACACACATATAAATGTACTAGATCCAAGATCCCCTTGGACCTACTATCACTGCTCAGAAAAGCAACCTTGGCATTCTTACCAAGTGCACAACCCCTGCATACACCTTGATGCTCTGCTCCAAACTCTAGAAGACATGTAACCATCCTTCTCAACACTAGCAAAGTCCTGTAATGCAAGTGTCCCAATCTCTTGTGCCAAAGCTCGCAAAGACTATCACTATCATGTACCAAGGACTAGGTTGGCTGTAAAGACTACCATTATGTTGAGTCAATGCTCGATCCTCTAGGCCATGCAAGAACTTGTCCACCTAAGAACACCACTGCGTACCCTTTGTCCTCCATAGTTGAGATAGAAAGTAGGTTCTTCTTCAACCCCGACACATACAACACATCACTCATCCTGAGAGGCTTCCCAGACTCCAGTTGAAACGAAGTTGTCCCAACTCCAAGAGTGCTCACCATCGTGTCCAAACAAGAGCACAAATTTGCAGCAACAAATCTACAGCAACACAAATCTGCAGTAACAAATCTATAGCAACGTGTGTCTCAAGAAGATGACCCTTTCTCTCTAAATCCTATGCTCTATTGAGATGTGGGTACCTTGAAAAGTGGTCCCCTTGTGTTTGTGAGCTTCTAAACACATATGGGAAGTACTTTGTACCATGTACTTTATGTCTAATTTCACTTTGACTTATGATATTTAAGTCAAAAGTGAAATTTGGTCATTTTAGCCTAAAATGACAATTAATTCACTTTGTGGGTGAATTAAGGGAAATAAAGTGAAACTATGGAAACTCAAGTAAAGTGGGTCTTGAGTTGAGATTCATTTGAGATGATCTCAACCATTGACTTGGGATGAGATGAGATGATCTTATCCACCCACTTTTAGGTTTCCTTATGCATCCTTAAGGAGGGCGCAAGAGCAAAGGAGAGCTCATTCCATTCACTTGTTTGTTCACTTGAGAAGATTTAGGAAGGAGCATGAGCTTGAGAATGGAGGCATTGGAAGAGGGCAGCTTGGGCGCTTCCTTGCATGGAGGAGCTCTGGGAGCTAGGGTCCCTATTATTTGATGGTGATCATACTTGCTTGGAGGAGGGCGCACCATAGGAGGAGGGCGCATCACTAGCAGGGAGCATCTACAGTTGGAGGAAGTCAGATCTGAGTGTCTCAGTGGAGGGGTAGCATACCAGAGCACATTGTGGTGCAAGTTTTTCTTCTTCAGAGCATCCAGGGTCAAGGGCACTTCACTTCAGTGGATTTGGCAACAAAAGGAGAGGGCGCACTAAGCTTGGGTGCATATCTCCTTGGATCCTTTGGCATAGCTCGAGAGGAGCTTGCCTTGTATACAGGTTCCATCATATTGTATTTGTTGTCGTATCTCATGCTTTAGACACCACTTATATATACTTCCATTCCAAACTGGTTTTCCCCGGGGGGGTTTTATCGAGGGTCATGTTGACCAAAAATACCTGTGTTCATTTTCATGTATGCTAGTGTTTAGAACAGCGTTATTTCAGCTCTAAAAGATCTCTAGGTGTGTTATATAGCTCATGGTATGCATGTGCTAACATCTTGTGACAAAACTAAATGTTAAAGCACCTTAATGGCCTATGTAACCATAACGGGCAAAGAAGTTACTGAACAGTTTGCTGTTATAAAACAGCTGCAAGCCCTTGTTTGGCAGTTGAAACTTAGAGCCAACTGGAGGTCAAAGACAGACCTAGTTGGCAACTTGTTAGGACCTGGAAAATCTTCATGCTCCAATACCATGTCAAATTTTAAGCATTCAATGCATTCAATTTCAGATCCGAAAATTACTTTCAAGTGACTTCAAACAGTAAACTAGGGCTATTATCACTAAATAATTTTACACTAAAATTATTACAGAAAATTATAGCAGAAGCACAAAGATCAAAGAGAAATCATCCATACACGAGACACCAATTTCTATTCAGTAAAACTTTCAGATTGAGAATCATGAGGACGAAAACAGTCCTCTCAGAGAAATTACAACTTCAGCAAAATTCTGGAAAACCCTTCCAACTCACAAATCTGGTGTACGTCCCTACTAACGTCACTTGTACAGCCCTGTTGATGTCACCCTATACGGTTGTACAGTCCGCACGTGTAGTATGGCCTGGTGTAAGAACTGTACAGCCCACACGTGCGGCTGAATCTGTTGTTGGGGTTCGCACGTGTGGTACAGCCTGCAATAAATGTGTCGTACGAATCTCACATGTGCAGCTTCTTCCTCCTCTCTCTCACACGTGTGAGATCACACATGCAGCTCCTCCTCCTTGGCTGGAAAACTAAGAAAGAAGGTCCAAAAACCCTAGATCAGATTTGCCCAAGTGAAGAATTTCCTTGCTAAAATTTTTCTCCCCAATCTCCTTGTTAAGAGTGCTCACTCACTCATGCCAACACCATTATGACAAAATAAGATGTGTGGTGCTTCTTCACATTGTCTCTCCTTTTATAGGAGTATAAGAGTGAGTTTAGGAACCCCTTCTAAACTCAACATTAAATTAGAATTGTTTATTCCTCCAAGTGGGTGCCAAGCCCCAACAATAACAATTCCAAGCCCCAGCTCTACATAAAAGGGGTTTTCACAAAATAAAAGTGCAATGTGAGTGCCAACAAAGATTCCCACATGCCTGACACCAAGGCCTATGTGAGAATAACTCGCCAAAGCTACAAAAACATCAACAAGTCCTCCATGTGAACTTCAATGACTAGAATAGTGTTGGCTTCTCTCAAGTTTGACTAGGTTTTACAATAAGCTTCCACGTCGTGTATCCAAGAATCAAGCTTGTCGCCATTGAGCACAATCAAATTTAGGTACCAAGAGTAGAATTTCCAACTCGATGGTCTACTGAACAATGGGAACTGCCTGGAGCACAATGAGTTGGGGTTGATGTTAAGGTTGCGCCTTTTGTTTAATGGTCGTGATTTGTTAGAACGTACTCATCATATTATGCATCATTTTGGCTTGGAACTCTTCTTGTTAATGGGCTTGCCATTGTTGAGTAATGAGGGTCTCAATTTTTTCAACGATAGGCATTGTTGCACCTGCATCTGTTTGGCCAAGACTTGGGCAATGTTGAGCTCCTGGGAGTCTCC
>ML804275.1:17199-37316 GCA_009831015.1 Picea engelmannii | reverse complement strand
GCAAGAAAGGTTGATTGCTTCAGGTCAATTAACTTCTCATAAAGCTCTAATGACACATAATAATAAGAATCCTAAGAAACTTTTTCAGCCTAATACTAAAGGTTTTTATTCACACTCTTCAACTAATAATTATGGTAATGCTTCTAATGTTACTCATGAAGTTAGTAAGAAGAAGAAAGTATATGATCCTTGTAAGTATTGTGGTAAAACTAATCATCCTGAAAAGAGTTGCTATAAAGGAAAACACTTAAATGCTAAGGCTAAAAAACAAGCTTCTAATGAACAAGAAGTAGCTTTATGTGCATCTTTTGTTCAATCTAGTAACACTTCTAATGTGGAATGAATAATGGATTCTGGTGCCTCTAAACATATGACAGGAAATGCTACTTTGTTTACATCTTATGGCAATAACAAGCACTCATCTCAGAAAGTATCTATTGGTGATGGTAAACAACTTGATGTAATTGGTTCTGGTAATGTTCAAGTTACTAATGGTCAACTAGAAGATGTTTTTCATGTTCAACACATGTCTGTCAACTTGCTTTCTATTTATTGTGCATGTCAAAAAGGATATAAATTTGAAGCCTGGACGGATAAATATGTTCTTAAAGATATCAACCAAAATTTCAAAGTAGTTTCTTCGGGTCTTGTTGATCATGACACTAGTTTATATAAGTTTGTTGGTTTTAATTCAACTAAAAGACAACCATTTTATTTCTATGTTGCTCATGTAGATTTTAACCTTGTACAATATTTACTGCAAACAAATTTTCAGTAAAAGAACATAAAAGATACAATGGAAAATACAAACATTACACATAGATTTTTCCCTTGGAAACCCAAACCGGGAAAAGCAACATATTCTATATTCATTCATCATGTTACATTGTTTACAATACAATATACATATAGGAGCCAGCGGCATCCAAAACCTTGACCCAATGACCTGGATTAGTCAACAACCCTAATTCCTTAACTGAAAATAGAAAACCACCGACAAAAAAACATGTGCCGAAAAACCACCTAAATATGTGACACGTTTCCTGACGGAGAAAAAAAGATCGAGGGCGCTTCCCCCGAACCCCCGCGCGGGGGGATTCACCCCCCTGCACACCCCCTCTAATCCCCCTGCGCGCCCAACGTAACGCATAGACACTACTACTCATGCAAATAATATAACACATACCCAACATTCTCCCACTTGTTGTTTTCTTTGCATACATGGGGTTACAAGGTTACATAGTCAACAATCCAGGGCAACAATGCCCATGGATCCTCTACACCAAGAGAACTTCTTAGTGCTCACAGATTTTGTTAATGAGTCTGTAACATTCTTCAAAGTGTCCACCTTCATCAACGATACTTTCTTTTCTTCAATCATGTCTCTCACAAAGTGATATTAAATATCAATATGCTTTGTCTTTGAATGATAAGTCAGGTTCCTCGCCAGAAAAATTGCACTCTGACTCTCACACTCTATCCTTACAGCTTGTTGTACCAACCCAATACCCAAAAACAATCTTTGGAACCATACTGCTTCCTTACTTGCATGAGTGGTTGCCATGTATTCAACTTCTGTAGTTGAAAGTGCCACTACAACATGTCTTTTGCTCATCCAACTTATTGCTCCTCCAAATAGGTTAAACACATACCCACTTGTAGATCTCCTACGATCCATATCTCCAGCCCAGTCTGCATCCACAAAGACATGTATATCCACCACTCTGTCCAGTCTCATTCTTCATTCGTAGCACAATCCATAGCTAGCAGTGCCACCCAAATACCCGAAAACCCTTTTTATTGGTTTCCAATGCTCCTTCCCTAGTTTTGACATATACTTGCTCAAAACTCGCACTGCATGTACAATGTCCAGTCTAGTATAGACCATTGCATACATCAAACTGCCAACTGCACTCTCATATGGAACACAAGACATGTCCTCTTCCTCTTCATGTGTCTTGGGACACTGATCCGCAGATAACTTTACACTAACAGGAATAGGAACCTTGACTGGTTTACATTCCTGCATATTAAACCTCTGCAATATTGTCTCGACATATTTTCTCTGATTTAACCAGGGTTTCCTCCTTTTCTGATCTCTTTTAATTTACATGCCCAAAATGAAATTTGAAGCACCGAGATCCTTCATGTCAAATTTAGAGGACAACCGAGTTTTCACATCCTAGATAATATCCTTGTTGTTTCCTATCAGCAACATGTCATCCACATACAAGACCAAATAAATCAAATGATCACCAATTAATTTAAAACACACACAATGATCCTCTTTGCTTCTTGCGAAGCCAAGTCCCAGCATATAAGTATCAAATTTTTTATACCACATCCTTGGTGATTGTTTTAAACCATACTGGGACTTTTTCAGCTTGCATACCAACTCCTTCTTTCCCTTCAGAACATAACCTTATGGTTGCTTCATATAGATTTCTTCTTCCAGATCCCCATGTAGGAATGTTGTCTTCACGTCCATTTTTTCTACTTCAAAATCAAATACATCAGCAACAAATAACATAAATCTTATAGAGGTTAACTTGGCAACGGGAGAAAAAATCTCACCAAAATCAATTCCCTCAACATGGAAATAACCCTTTGCTACTAACCGAGCTTTGTATTTCTCCACTTTTCCTTCTGCATTAAGCTTGTTTTTAAATACCCATTTGTTGCCAATAGGATTTCTTCCAGTCGACAACTCCACTAGATCCCAAGCCTCATTCTTATCCAAATATGTCATTTCTTCGTCCATGGCCCTTTTCCAGAGATTTCCATCCTCTAAATCCACTGCCTCCCTGACGGTTCCAGGATCATCATCAATAATAGACAAAGCAAAATTTAAATGGAAATCAGATGGAGTATACCTTTCCAGTAGCCCTCTTTCTCAAACCAATCTCCTCAATACTGGAGTATGAGGATCTTCTTCTTTTGATTCATGTTCTTTTGTAGAGTCTGACTCATCATCCTTTAAATCAAACTCTATTTTCTTTGGTTTTTCATTACTTGGCAGGACTTCCTATTTAACAACATCCTTCATTTCTCTAAATACCACATCTCGGCTATACACTACCTTCTTAGTTTATGGGTTCCAAAGCTTATAACCTTTGAGACCATCTTTATTTCCAATAAAGATACACTTTTTTGCCTTCTTATCTAGCTTACTCTTCTTTTCCTTTGGAGCATGAACATATGCATCACAACCAAATACCTTGATGTGTGTGAGAGAAGGTTCCTTATCAGTCCATACCTCTTGTGGAGTCTTGTCATCCAATGTTGATGAGGGTGATCTGTTGACTAGGTAACATGCAATACCCACTGCCTCTACCCATAATTCTTGCCCTAACACGACACCATTGAGCATGCACCTTGCTTTTTCCATCAACGTCCTATTCATCCTTTCTGCAATTCCATTCTGCTAAGGTGTATATGGAGCAGTCTTTTGCCTTGCTATACCACACTTCTTACATAATTCTTCAAATTTATTCTCGTAGAACTCTTTGCCATTATCTGTCCTCAACACCTTAATTCTTTTCTTTGTTTGATTCTCAACAAGAGCCTTAAACTCTTTAAACCTGTCAACAACTTCATATTTCTTCCTGAGGAAATATATCCAAGTATTCCTAGAGAAGTCATCTATAAATGAGACATAGTATACAGATTTTCTGAATGATGGGATCGACAAAGGTCCAAAAACATCACTATGAACTAGCTGTAAAATTCCTTCTGCTCTCATTGTACCAGAAGGGAATCTTACCCGATTCTGCTTCCCATATAGACAATGTTCACAGAAATCAAAATCTAGAGAGCAGTTAGACATACCTTCAACCATACCTTTACCGTCTAGTAGTTGAAGACCCTTTTCTCCGATATGCCACAACATAACCTTTTCTCCAGAGACTGTAGGAGTTATTTATTCTTCAACTCCAATGTCAGGAACAATGGAACTATTACACCCATCGCTAATAGTGCTTCCTTGCAGCTTATACATAGTTCCAAACTGAACTCCCTTCAACAACACCATTGCTCCTCGAACCATCCTACATGTTTCCTTTTCAAATATTGTTTTTACCCCTGCATCGTCCATTTTGCTTAGAGAAATCAAATTTCTAGCCAAACCTAGGATGTGTAGAACATCAGGGAGTGTTCTAATCCTTCCATCTATGAGCCTCAACTTGACTTTTCCTCGTCCTATGATTTTGGTTGTCGAATCATCACCTAAGAAAACATTACCTCCATCATACCTTTCATATTCACAGAACCACTCCCTGTGGGGAGTCATATGAAATGATGCACTAGAGTCAACCAACCATGCCTCATGATCTGCATGTGTGCTTGAAGAAGCCAAGTACACATCCCCTCCTTCTTCCTTGGAGGTATTTTCTTCTTTAGAGGGAGATTCTTCAGATCCCTTTTTTTTTTTCTCAACTTTGGATCTACATTGTTTCTTGTAGTGCCCTTCTTTTCCACATCTCCAACATACCTTTACAAACTTTCTGGGAGATTTAGATCTACCCTTAGACTTAGATGTCCCACTTGAGAACTTAGATCTATTTATTTCCTGGGAACGTCCTCTTGCAAATAATGCGTCTGTGCTCTGTCCTTCCATATTCTTCCATCTCATCTCCTCCAACAACAAGGATGAGACCACTTCATCAAACTTCAAGGCAGTTGTATTACTACCTCTGGACACAACCAGACTATCCCAAGAGTCTGGTAAAGAACACAATAAACAGATACATTTATATTCATTTGAAATTTTAATCTCGACAGATACTAACTGACTTACCACAGTATTGAAGGCGTTCAAATGCTCTGCCACTGAGTCTCCATCTCTCATCCTTAGGTTATACAACTTCTTTCTCAAGAATAGTTTATTTACTAGGGACTTAGACTGATACAACTTCCCCAACTTCTCCCATGAATCCTTGGTTGTAGCTTCCTCTGATACATTAAGTAATACCGAATCTGAGAGGCACAATCAGATTGTGCTGTTTGCCTTCCGATCCAAATTTTTCCAGTCATCTGTTGAAGTTCCTGTAGGTGCAGTACCTGGATCTACCACGATCCACTAATCTTTGTCCACCAACAGATCTTCCATCTTGAGCTTCCATAGCTCAAAACTTTGCCCATTAAACTTCTTGATCTCCATCTTTGAATTGCTTGCGATTTCTTTTCACCTGAAAAATCAATACCATAGATCTCCCACTGTAACAAGGCTTATCACAGTCCCGAGCCAAACCCTTGACCACAAAGGCATCCCCATGAAGCCAACAAAGCTCTGATACCAAATTTGGATTTTAACCTTGTACAATATTTACTACAAACAAATTTTCAGTAAAAGAACATAAAATATGCAATGGCAAATACAAACATTACAAAGATATTTTTCCCCTGGAAACCCAAACCGGGAAAACCAACATATTCTATATTCATTCATCATGATACATTGTTTACAATACAATATACATATAGGATGCAGCGACATCCAAAATCCTAACCCAATGACATGGATTAGTCAACAAACCTAATTCTTTAACCGAAAATAGAAAACCATCGGCAAAAAACCATGTGCCGAAAAACCACCTAAATATGTGACATGTTTCCCGAGGTAGATTTTTTTTTTTCAGGGGTGTTGCCCTCGAACCCCCGCGTGGGGAGCTTTGCCCCTCTCTACCCCCCTTGCGCGCCCAACACAACCCACAGACACTACTACTCGTGCAAAAAATATAACACATACCCAACAACTCACGCTGATGAATTAAGTCAATTATGGCATGCAAGATTAGGTCACTTGAATTATGGTAAAATGCAGTTGTTATCTAAAATGGTACATGGCTTGCCTAATATTTCGTCTACTAAAGGTGTTTGTGGAGGTTTTGTGCTGGGTAAACATCATAGAGAAATGTTTGAAAAAGGTAAAGCTTGGCATCCTAAAGAACCCTTGCAATTAATTCATAGTGATATTTGTGGTCCTCTTGAAACTCCTTCTCTATCTCATGCAATTTATTTTCTTACTTTTATTGATAACTTTAGCAAAAAATCATGGGTTTATTTTCCGAAACATAAAAGTGAAACCTTTACTAAATTTCAAGAATTTAAATCCTTTGCTGAAAAAGAATCTGGTAAAAGTATTAAACCTTGAGATCAGATAATGGAGGGGAATTCATTAAGAAAGAATTTGAGGCATACTTGTCTAAGCATAGAATTCAACATGAAAAGATTGTTCCTTATACACCTCAACAAAATGGGGTTGTTGAAAGAAAAAACGGGACTTTGGTTGAACTGGCTAGATGTATGCTATATTCTAAAGAATTACATAAAAAAAATTGGGTTGAAGCCATTTGTTGTGCTAACTTTATTTTAAATAGAGTTCCTACAAAAACAATCATGCATGTTACCCCTCAGGAAAAATGGAATGGAAAAAAACCCGATATAAGTAATTTTAATATATTTGGCCGTGAATGTTGGGATCATATTCATGATGAAAAATGGAAAAAGTTAGTACCCAAGTCTCATAAATGTATTTTCATTGGTTATGCTAAGGATTCCAAAGCTTATAGGTTGTTTGACCCTTCTACCTAAAGTGTCATTATCTGACGAGATGTTCACTTCAATGAAGTCTCTCCACCACCTAAGTTTGTTGAACCTCATGTTACGTTGAATGTGCCATTTGTTAGAAAAATAGGATCGTGGAGCAATACAAGAAAACAAATGCGGAAATAAAACACGGAAGATACACAATACAATAGAGACACATATATACGTGGTTCACTCAATGTGGGCTACATCCACCAAAGAAATTGTTAGGTCCTTCCTTTATTATTATCCAACAAATGAAGGGATACAACCTACAACACACCCGTTGTAACTTCCTCTTCTTTTTCTCATAATGTCCTCTCTCAGAATACAATATTCACAATGATACATAGTTGCAATACATTTCCATCATAAAAGAGGGTTTCCTTCTAGGGCAAAAAACCCTAACATAAATTCTATCGTCAGATCTGCGATTTTATAATGAACGATCTAGATTTACAATGAAATTATAATATACATTTGCAAGGCAATTTTTTCTTCGAGGGATTCGCCCCCGAACCCCCACCGAGGGCCCGCTTTCCCCCAGACCCCGCAGGGGGGGTAACCCCCCCCCCCCATGCACTCCCCCGCGTGGATGAGTGTACATTATTATGAGGTGTAAAGTCTTCATGCGATATAAACACAACTGAAAACAAAGATCTCTGAATCAAGAAGATAATCAAGCTCCACAACCAACAATCTCCCACTTGGAGATTAATCTCAACAACTCCATCGTTGTTGTATATGCTGGACTATGATCCTTCTTGGACCTGGCAAATTTCTCATCTCCATATTCATACTTGAAGACCGAATGAAATTGAGCAAGAACTCAAGTTCTCCATGGTTACTCCCTTTGTTAGCATGTCTCCAGGATTCTGGCTAGTGTGTATCTTTTCCAACTTCAAATATTCGTCTTCCAAGATGGAGCTTATGAAATGGTACCTCAGTTGTATATGCTCGGTCTTCAAATGGAAGATTGAATTCTTTGCAAGATGAATGGCACTCTCATTGTCACAGTACAACCTATTATTCTCCTGCTTCTTTCCCAACTCCTCCATAAACCTATGTAACCAAATCATCTATTTACTAGCCTCTGTAGCAACAACATACTCTGCCTCTATTGTTGAAAGTGCAACAACCTTTTGCAGTTTTGAAATCCAACTTACTGTTGTTCCACCTATAGTAAATACATACCCTGTGGTGCTCCTCCTGTTATCTTTATCACCTGCCATATCTGAATCAACATATCCCTGTAGAACAATGTCTGAACCTACAAAGCATAATGCATGAGTAGCAATACCTCTCAAATACCTGAGAATCCACTTTACTGCCTCCGAATGTTTTTTACCTAGATTGTTCGTATACCTTCTCACAACTCCCACTGCATGTACAATATCCGGTCTTGTGCAAACCATCGCATACATCAAGCTGTCAACTGTTGATGAATAAGGGACCCTGGACATGTATTCTATCTCCTCTTGTGTCTTGGGACACATTTCCTTAGTTAATTTGAAATGGTCGACCAAAGGTGTACTAACTGGTCTTGCATTCTGCATTCTAAATCTTTCCAACACCTTTTCTATGTACTCAATCCTGCATATTAGACCCTGCAACAAGCATGTTATCTACATACAATAGCAAGATAATATAACTTCCATTTTCTAGCCTTTTAAAATAAACATAATGATCATAATGACATCTACTATAACCTTGTTCTGTCACAAACCTATCAAACTTCAAATACCACTACCTTGGAGCTTGCTTTAGGCCATACGAGCTCTTCTTCAACCTGCATACCAAATTCTCCTTCCCTTTGACCTCATACCCCTGTAGCTACTGCATATAAATCTCTTCCTTCAAATCCCCACGGAGAAAAGTTGTTTTTACATCTAACTGTTCAAGATGAAAATCTTCTACTGCCACAAGACTTAAAATAGTCCTAATTGAAGTCATTTTAACAACAGAATAAAATATTTCATCAAAATATATACCTTTGTTCTGCGCAAACCCCTTTACAACAAGTCTAGCCTTGTATCGTTTTTTTCCTCCATCTTCTTCCTTCAACTTGTAAACCCATTTATTCTGCAACGACCTTTTTCTTGCAGGCAATTGAAACAAGTCCCAAGTCTGGTTATTTACCAAGGAATCCATTTCGTCTTTCATGCCTTGCTCCCACTTCTTTTTTGTGTCTACCTGCATTGCCTCTTCATAACATTCTAGTTCACCAGAATCAATCAACAATAAATAATACAATGAAGGAGAGTATCGTTCAGGGTGTCTATTTAACCTAATAGATCTTCTAACAACACTTGTAGGAGTTTGAGGTACATGTTGCTCCTATTGTTGTACATTTTGATCTTCTCATTCCTTTGGAATTTCTCTTTCAGTGATCTCATCCAGCACTGTGTATTATGGTTTTTCTTTTTCCTATTTCTTTCCCTGCAACTGATCTTTGTACACGACCTTCTCATTGAATATGACATCTCTACTCCTAATGATTTTGTTATTTTCATAATCCCATAAGCGATAACCAAAATCATTAACACCGTATCCAATAAATGTACACTTTTTGGATTTTGCCTCAAGCTTTGTTCTATTTTCTTTATCAATATGGACAAATGCTTCACAACTGAAAGTCTTCAAAAAAACATAGTTTACCTTTTTACCTGTCCATGCCTCCTCTGGAATTATACCATCCAAAGAGCTTGAAGGTCCTCTATTTATTAAGTAAACAATAGTATATACAGTATCTGCCCAGAATTGTAAGGGCAAACCAACATGCAATATCATACTCCTTGCATGCTCCATGATTGTCTTGTTCATCCTTTCTGACACACCATTTTCTTGTAATGTTCATGGAACTGTCTTCTCTCTACGAATCCCATGGTATGAACAATAATCATCAAACTCCTTGCTGCAATATTTACCTCCATTATCTGATCTGAGACACTTCAACCTTTTTCTTGTCTCATTCTCAACCAAAGTTTTTCATTTCTTAAAAGTATCAAAACATCAGATTTTTATCGAATGCAATAAACCCAAGTTTTTCTAGTTGCATCATCAATAAAAGTAACATAATAATGAGAGCCACTAAGAGATGATGCATGAGTTTGTCCCCATACATCTGTATGCACAAGCTCTAACCTTTCACTC
Source organism: Picea engelmannii (assembly GCA_009831015.1). NCBI lineage: Eukaryota > Viridiplantae > Streptophyta > Pinopsida > Pinales > Pinaceae > Picea > Picea engelmannii. Next base: position 27,578 of record ML804275.1, on the reverse strand, counting down.
TTCTTTTCTTTTCCGACTCTTAGAAATCTGACACTCTTTTGTTTTCCATAAACACAATGCTCACAGAAATCCAAATCAATTTGTTTAAGATCTGACAACAAATTTCTTTTGTGAAGTATCTGCATCCCCTTCTCACTCATGTGTCCAAGCCTATGATGCCACAGTGTTGTATCCACTCCTGTAAAAGTTAAAGAGATAGAAGAGTCAATATTACTAGTACATAAATACAATGTACCTACCTTCTCTCATTTTGGTATCACCAATGATCCTTTGGTGACCTTCCACACCTTATCTGTAAATATGGATATACAACCTTCACTTGCCAACTGCCCTGTTGAAATTAGATTTTTCCTTATATCTGGAACATGTCTTGCCTCTTTCGACAACCATTGGTTTCCATTCCTTTGCTTTATTTTTACCTTTTCCATTGCAAAAATTTTGCATGGTGCATCATCACCCAAATGAACCTGTTCAAAATTACCTCGAACATAATCTAGAAAATGTTTGCTATGGGATGTGGCATAAAATGAAGCCCCTGAATCTACTACCCAAGACTCAGAAATATTATCTACAAAAAGAATCAAAACATCTTGTAACACATCACGTGTTAAATATGCTTCCTAATTTTTCTTCCGATGTCCATCTCTTTGTTTCTTTGGAGCTCTGCAGTCTTTCTTCAGATGTCCTTTCTTCCCACAATTCCATCACTCTATCTTTCCAAGTCTAGATTTGGATCTTCCCTTCCTAGAATTCTTGCGGCTCCCTGAGCCCTTTTCTCTATCCTTTTTTCTTCCCTTGTTCTCCATGTTCAATGCATTACCTGATGTCTCACCTGTGCTTTTCCGTCGCATTTCTTTGCTTGGGATAACACCAACAACATCATCAAATTTTAAAGTATTTGAACCAGAGACAGAGTTACTTACAACCATGACCAAGCCATTCCAACTTTTTGGAAATGAGCACAAGATTAGAAGAGCCCTGACCAGATCATCAAAGTCCACTTTTACATAACTTAGTTGATTAGTAACTGTATTAAATTCATTTAAATGATCTGCAATAGACCCACCTTCTGACATCTTCATATTAAATAATCTCTTCATTAGAATACGTTATTGGACGCCGAGGGATTTTCATACAGTTTAGCCAATGCGTCCATAAGCTCCTTCGTTGTCTTTTCTTTCAAAATATTGAAATCCATCGACGCCACCAGGCTCAGTCATATCGTTCCTAGTGCCTTTCTATCAAGAACCTCCCATTCTTCGTCCTTCATGGCCGTCGACTTCTTTGTTATTCCACCCAATGGTAGGAATAGATCCTTATGATATAAATAATCTTCCATCTGCATCTTCCATAACTGGTAGTTTTGGCCGTTAAATTTCTCGACCCTAAACTTTCCATCTTTTGCCATTGCTCCCACTCGAACCAGGAACCCTCTTTTCCTACGAGTTACCTTTTACTCTGATACCAGTTGTTAGAAAAATAGGATCACAGAGCAATAAAATAAAACAAATACATAAATAAAAAACAGAAGATATTTCCAGGTCCTTCCTTTATTATTATCCAGCAAATGAAGGGATACAACCTACAAGACACCCGTTGTAACTTCCTCTTCTTTCTCTCATAGTCTTCTCTCTCATAATACAATATTCACAATGATACATAGCCTTCCCTCATAAAAGAGGGTTTCCTTCTAGGGAAAAAAACCCTAACATAACTTCTACCGTTAGATCTGCGACCTTATAATGAACGGTCCAAATTTATAATGAAATTACAATATACATTTACAAGGCAATTTTTCCTTCGGGGGCTTCGCCCCTAGACCCCGCAAAGGGGGTAACCCCCCCTCCACTCCCCCGCGTGGATGAGTGTACATTATTATGGGGTGTAAAGTCTTCATGGGGTATAAACACGACTGAAAACACAAACCTCTAAATCAAGAAGATAATCATGCTCCACAACCAACACCATTGTCTCATGTTACACCTATATCTATCAAACCTTCTTCCAGCTCTATGCCTATTGTTGATTTGAGTTCACTCTCTTCTTCAAATATTCCATCTGAATGTCCCGAAGTACCTGAAGTAACTTTTGTTGCTTCTCATCTTTCTATTTGGGCCCAGAAAACTCTTGAATCCACAGGTAGTGAGATTGGTAATCCTTCCAATACTCGTAGAACTAGATCTAACTTTCCTCTTATGACCAAAGTATTAGCCACATATTATCCTATTACTTATGCTCAAGCTAAGGGTCACCCTCATTAAGAATAAGCTATCATTGTTGAGTATGAATATTTAATAAAGAACAAGACATGGACTCTTGTTCCCCTTCCTTCAGGAAATAACTTAATTGGTTGTAAATGGGTATATAAAACAAAGTTTACTGTAGAAGGTTAGATTGAAAAATATAAAGCAAGGTTAGTTGCAAAAGGTTTTAATCAACAATAAGGTATTGATTATAATGAAACTTTTGCTCGTGTTGCTAAAATGAATACAATAAGAACCATTTTATCTCTTGTTGCATCTTATAAATGGGAAATACACCAAATGGATGTTAAAAGTGCTTTTTTGAATGGTGATCTTAATGAAGACATTTATATGCAACAACCCCCTAGCTTTGTTACTGCTAAAAATTCTAACTTAGTATGCAAATTACACAAGTCTTTGTATGGTCTCAAGCAGACATCGAGGGCTTGGTATGATAAAATTGATGCATATTTCTTAAAGAATGGTTTCAAGCGGTGTATATCTGATCCAAATATGTATGTCAAGGACTTTAGTGATCATGTCCCCATTATTGTCTTATATGTGGATGATCTTATTATCACTAGCAACCAACTTGTATTAATTCAAAATATGAAAAGTGATCTTCAAAAGCAGTTAGAGATGACAGATCTCGACATCTTGCACTATTTCTTGGGTCTTCAGATATGGCATATGGCCAATGGTATTTTTTTCTCTAAGCCGAAGTATGAAACCGATTTATTGACTCATTTCCATATGAGTGATCGTAATCCCTCTCCCACACCATTTCAGTCTGGTGTTAAGTTAACTGCGGAATGTACTACTCCTCTTGTTGATGCTACATTGTATCATTAGCTTGTGGGAAGTTTGATATATTTGACACACAGCGGGCCTGATATCTCTTTTTTCGTCAGTCTAGTTTCTAGGTTCTTGCAGCAGCCCCATGAAAGTCATTGGTAGGAAGCCAAGAGAATTTTGCGATACTTAAATGGGACAGTAAATTATGGTGTATTTTATTCAAGCAGTGCTACAATTTCACTTCTTGGTTATACAGATTTTGATTGGGCAGGTGACAATTCAGAAAGGCGGTCTATTGTAGGTTATCTATTTCAACTTGGTTCAGGTCCAATTTCTTGGTCCAATAAGAAGGTGAAGACTCTTGCATTATCTTCTTGTGAAGCAGAGTACAGAGTAGCTAAAGAAGCAATATGGTTACGCCATGTTCTTATAGAGCTTGGAATGATTCAGATATCCACCACAGAGTTGAGATGTGACAATCAAGGTGCAATACAACTTGCTTATAATATGGTATATCATTCAAAGACAAAACATCTTGATCTTTATGCACATTATATTCGGGATCTAGTTGCAGATGGTACTATCTCTTTGGCATATTGTCCTACTGAGCAACAATCAACCGATATCTTCACCAAATCCATGACAGAGGCAAAGTTTGTACATCTTCTCTCTTTGTTGGGGATGAGGGAAGTTGTCATCAAGAGGGAGCATTAGTAATGACTCCTTCCTCCATTAGTGTTGGCTTTTCTCCCATCCATTATTAAGGGCTAGTATTGGAATATATTACAAATATCCCATATTTATTATTGAATAGTTTACTCTTGGTAGGAATATTATATACATGTCAAAGAATAATTAGAAAGAAAGGAATTTATGGAACGACTAGAAAAGGTAATGGGGGTATTAGAAGACATGTCTCTAGTAGAAAAAGAATTTGATTTAGTATCAATATAAGAAGGTATTGTTGGGAGAAAAGGTTCTGTCAAAGATAAGGACATCAAAGATGTTATATGAAGCAGGGATGTTCTATGCAAGGAGATGTAAAAAGCAATGGATCTACACTTAAAAGGTGCGAATTTTTTTATGAAGCCCTCCTCTTCCTTCTTAGAGAATAGTAAAACAGTGAAGGAGAAATTGGAATTAGATCACTTTGGGGGTTAGAAGGGTAGATAAAATCTCCATGCTTCCATTTCCCTCACCAATACTTGAAGAGGAAGCCCATCTCAAATACAAGCCCTAACTTCATCATAAGGCACTCTAGACTTTGTTAAAACGAATGATAAAATTGTTTCAATGGAAAGAACTTTAGGAGGTAACCCCTCCTCTTCAAGCTTAGAAATGAAAACAAGCCAAAAACCCTGAATATGGCTTACAACCCAGAACATCAGCATCGAATTCAGAAGATAGGGACATATAAGGGGGCTATCCCTACAACAAGTCTAGATAGGTGTGGTAGGTAGGAAATATTTTCTGTCTTCAATGAAAAAAAATAAAATTGAAAAATAGATTTTAGAAGGTAATCAACAAACAATTAGGGGGGGCGTTAGAGCAAGGTGAGATTTAGGAAAAGTTAAACCATGATCATCATGTCCCTAAATGCAAGGGACCTCACAAAACAATTGGCCCTCAAAATATTGATTAATTAGTAAAAGCTCAAGATTATTTTATTACAGGAGATTATGTGTTATGGGGATAAAATAGAAGTCTCATCTACCTTGTTAAAAGATTATAAAATTGTATCATTAAATTCCAATGGGAAATATGAGGGGTTATTAACCAGTTGGAATACCTCCCTCAATCTCATAAATTCATTTACTCTCAGTGCAAGTTTAGTAATAGAGATACAACCATGAAATTGGGTAAACCCTTCTCCATTATCAACTTGTATGGGCCACGTGAAGATAGAAAAAATCATGGGATAACCTGGCCACACAAGGAACTCCCAAAGAAGAAAATGTAATATTGGGAGTAGATCTCAATCTAACCACGAGAAGAGGGGAAGTATGGGGCTCCAATGCAAAGAATAAACCTTTAGTAGATTATTTTGTACAAACGTTTGAAGAAACTAGACTATGTGATGTCATGCCAATGAAACTAGTCCCAACTTGGAAAAACTCCAGGGTTGGAGAAGAAGGGGTTTCTAAAAGGCTAGACAGTGTAGCATAAAGGGTTATGGAGTTGGCACAATGGATCAAATCCCGGGTTAGAAAAGGTGGTTCCTATGATCATCTTCTTGCCACAGGTAGAGAAGGACGAGAAAAACTATTAGGCCCTTTCAAATTCAACTCTAAGTGGATGGAGAATGAAGAATTTGACAATACAATCATACATAATTGGAATATGTATAATAAAAGATATGGGAATTCTACTATCTTTCAATTTGCAAAATGTTTAAAGTAAGTCAATAAGGTTATAGGGGATTGGGAAAAAACAAAATTTCAAACTCTCAAATGACCCTTTTAAAGTAGAGGTCTAGATAACACATTTGTTCAATCAAAATAATAGTGGAATTGTTACAAAAGAGGAACAATTGATGACAAAGGAATTGGAGGAAAAGAAGAGGAAGTTGTTGGAGTGGGAGGAAGAAAAATGGAGAATGAAAAGTAAGGCGGGGGGTAATGAACTTAATTGAAGGGGATGCTATTTAAGGGTGAGATAACCACTAAAATGAAACCACTTCATATTCTTTTGATTAACCTATTATAGTCATAAATGACATCATTATGTTACTCTCCAGGGAGAACAAAGTGTCTTGATTAGTGAGATAACACATAAATAAGAGGAGGCATGGATTTTTGGTTGGGTGAAAAATAACAAGGGATGTTTTTCTTTGACAATTTAGACAATACAATGCGTATATGAGAAACTTCGCATTATTTCTACTTATTCCAATGAAAAGAGGTCCTTGCCATGATCAACTTTGTTTGGCTACTTTGCTTTGATGGGAGGAATTCTATTTATATGAATTTGCTTTGATGGGACAACTTCTAGTATCAATGACTAGATCTAGCTTCACCTTTTTATTTTCCTTTGTCCTTTGGGTTGATAAGCTTCACCTAGATATTATATTGATAAGCAACGACTTCAACCAAACCAATTGTGTTGGTAACAACATCAACTGAACCAATTACTTGTAGGGCAATGTTGGCACACAAAGTTTTGGGTAAGTTTGCATCCACACATAAATAAAAAAATGTGCGCACTTTAGTTTTGCATGCACATCAACAACTGTGTGATGGATGGAATAAGGCGTGCTCACCAATCAAAGTTCTACATTGTGTGCTAAAGATTAGAAAGATACTACATGCACGCCAAATCAGAAGAAGATCTTCAAGAATCTTCGAGAATGATGAACCTAGACATAACGAGAGATCGTGGGGCAGATAATGGATGAGTTGTCAAGTTCGTTAAGAATGCCACACTCCAAAGTGGTTACATGGGTTGCATTAGGGTAGTAAAAGCGTGCAAAACTAGTGATCACTAGAGCAATTGGAGCAAAGCCGAAACAGACAGAGCACTAGAGTAGATAAGAGAAGGAAATATAGTAGCGAGAAACAAAAGAGAGAGTATGAGGTGTGCAGTAGCAGAGAATTCAGTCCGAGTTTCGCATGAATCATGTTATGGGTATGTGTAACAATTTTGTATTTGGATGGAACAATTTTATAGAGAGGTTGTAATGAATTTAGTTTAGAGGTATGTGCAAAATCTGAACAAAGAATGCATAGTGCATTGTAGTGCATCACTTGTAGAATGTATCAAATCCCAGGGTGTTATTCCTATGGCATTGTGAGTCTCTTGATGTATGCACTCTACCATTTAATGGAAATAATATAAAGTTATTGTTCTTTCTGTTAATGGTTGTGTTTGTATGAGTTTAATGGATGAATGTTTGAATGGTGTATGTGGTTAGTGTGTTAATGAACTGTGATGGAATGCATGAATGTTGGCCCAAGTGGCTTCCTAGTATGCTTGATCCCTTCACCTCTGACACAAAACCAGACGGTCTCTGTGATTCTCATGGCATCTCGGGTGAGACCTTCTTCGGTCCTTGATTGAAGATTGATATGTCGACACCTTGGAGTTTTGTTGGTCAACTCTGAACAAACTTTGGGGCATCAACCCCCCAGTTTTAGGAAGGATTCCCATAAGCAAGCCAACAAATGGTTATGTTGCTAGGACCTGAAAGTTTTGTATTACATGATGAAGGAAGAGAATGAGGTGAATCCATCTTGGGAGGTATATCTACACTGACTTGCATGAGGTTTTCTTTGTTGAGTTTCCATGTTTGTTGTATGAGTTGTTGAAGAGTAAAATTGCTACTAACACTGCTTTGAGAACCTAATAACCATTGGTCTAAGACCAAACTACAATTGTTAGGATGAAGGCATTGGATAACAAGTGGGCTTGAGCAATGGACTTCTAGTTTACTGATTAAGGGATTTTCCCCCTGCAATCTTGGTTCAGGATCACAATGGAGCAAGACTAAGTGAAAGAGACAACAACCTCTCCTCAATGAAAAGCACACAAAAACTAAGAAAATAGCTACCTAAACTAGGAGAAAGTAGGAATAAAGAGGAGAAAATAAAGTGCACCTTTTTCTCCCATCTGATGTCAATCCCCACTCCAATTCTTCGAAGAGCTCCTCATCTTCTACCAAAACCATCCTACAAGATAGATACAAAACAAGGGTTGCGACGAAAGTAGTTATGCAATCAAAAGCATGTGCATTTTATATGTCATATTCAAAGTAAGCACACAAAGAAACATACATTGAAGACAAGATCTGAGAGAAAACAAACTCTTTATTATCAACAAGTGGAAAAGGTAAGTTACAACCTTGTCCAGCCTTAGGCACCATCTTGAAGCCAACTGTCTGGGTTCCTCCGAGAATCCTCAAGCATCAACTCAACCGATGCAATCTTCCTTCAATGAATTGGATAGGGATAAGGAGACACCCTATAGCCATATAAAATGAGAAGGAAGCTCTGGAAAAGGAGTTTCCAGACTAAAGGGGATGTTGCTTAGAGAATTACGGGGAAGGGAGGCTTGCTAGATGTTAACAACATAACTTTACATAAAGGGACTTTTCATCTCGGTAGCCCTCCATGGTTGTTTTATATCTTCCCAAATAGGTTTGTGGAGTTGAATTACAGTGTGTATGGGAAAGGGTTGTTGCAAAATGAGCCCAACCAAATAACTTGCCCGAAAACACAATATTGTTTTATTTTTCACCAATTTTGAGGGCATTCGTGGGTCGCAGTGAGGAATGTAGCGGATGTCTGCCTGTTGCACTAGGAAAACCTGTGTTGGAGTTACTTCACACACACCTAGGATTTATTTTTCCTAAGGTTATTCCTTGTTTATTAGTCATTATCTAGTCTCTTGTATTTTAGGGGAGAATATTCTCTTTCAGTTGACACTTCAGTTTGACTAGTTGAGTTGAGTTTAGATGTTGCATTGGTTTTGTCACCATGCAACATTGGGATCATCACCAACTCACTGCTCTTTGTTCAGTCAGTTAACTAAAGACTAGTTGACTAGTTAACTCAGCTAGGTGGTTGATCCAGGGGATCAAATTTTGCTCAAAAATTCAAAGTGCTCGGAATCACTTCAAATCGAACAAGAGCATAGGCCTCATCATTACGAACCCAACGCAACTCATTTGGGTTCAAACGGACATCGAGAGCGAGAGATATCGCGTTCTATTCAAAATGACAAACAGGGAAAAAAAAGGGATGCTGACTGTACAGTTCGTACAGTTCGTACGACTGCTGACATGGCAGTTCGTACGACACGTGGAAGACAGTTGGCAGTTGTGGGTGAATGACATTGCGACACGTGGCCCAGTCATGGGCTGCCACGTGGCACCTTGTTATTGGTTGTTATATAAAACTTTATTGGAGTCCATCGGGTTCGACCCCGTGACCTCCACCCACATGTAAAGCCTTTGCATAGTATGCGCTGCCAACGTGCCCCACCATATGCCTTGATATATGTATGGTTTTGAATAGTTTTAAGTTTGAAATGTTTATGTATTGGCGCGGGGGTCCGGGTTGGGGCTTAGTCCCAGCCCCCGGACGCATACATTGTTGTAATATGACCACATGTTATGCCATATGCACGCACATGATTTGGTTTGAATTCGGTTCAATGGTTATACAAACGACCCGCCACTTGTTGTTTAGCCATTGGCTTGTGGAAACGGGGGCCTATGTTTGCACTTGCGAGCGGTCATATGGGTCATACGACCTTGCCCTTGACGGTTAAGGGCTAGGTGCGCCCATAACCGTCCTACAATTTGCACGGTTCGCACGGTTGTGTCCGGTGCTAAGTTTTAACGCTTAAATATGCGTGTGGGCTAGGTTGAGCCCACAAGGGTGTGTTTTGTAGATGCAGAGACAACAAGTTTGAAGGGGGACTTCCAGGAAGCCTATCTTCTTCAATTTTTGGCCAAACGAGGTGTTGAAAAAGCCCAACTAGGGGTTTTTGGACGTTCTGAAGCCATTGGAGCAGTCTATTTGGCATTTTGGGCATTGTAAAGCACATTTTTGAGCACTTTGAGCAAATAATACAAATGATCCATTGGAAGCTGGACCAGGAGATGTAGCCTAAGAGAGGGGTGAACTCCTTTATCATTTGCTATGTTATGTGTTTTCTGTTCACTGTTATTGCTGCTGTTTATATGCATCTTGAATGAGTAAATCCTATTAAAGTTGTGTTTCAAAGTTGATCCATTTGCATTTTAACACATAAATTTTACTTGCAAATAATTTCAAGAATACAAGTCTTCTTCATTTTTAGATCAAGTTGGTATCAAAGCATAGGTTTTTGAAGACTTTATTATTTGCAAGTGTTTTGTTTTCTGATGCTCACAAGGTTGAAACTCACAAGAGGAGAAGGTAAACTTGTAGAGCCAAGTTCTCATCCTTCAAGGAGGAAGCTTATATCATCACCACAAGTTTCAAGGAGGCATTCACCAAGTATGGCTCATGAAGAGAGTCATGAACATGTTCCTGTAGAAGATGAAGATCTCAGAAAGGTTGTCATGGAAATGAGAGAGATGATGAAAATCTTGATGGAAAGGAATACAAGGTCGCAAGGTGAAGGCTCCAACCCTTCAAAGCGCAAGGGAGACAGTGGTGATAAAACTCCAAATGGAAATGGAGGGAATGGTGCTTCTCCACCACCCTTACCTCCATCTTCTTCTTCTTCTTCTACTAATTCAAGACCTCTTCCGAATTCTCCAAAAGGACATGGTAAAACTCCTACACAAATTCCTTCGTTAAAACTTGATATTAAATTCGAATTGCCAATGTACAATGGAGAAGTAAATGCTGAGAA
>ML804275.1:0-12533 GCA_009831015.1 Picea engelmannii | reverse complement strand
AGTACAAGACGAGACATGACAAGCATCGTGTTGATCACAGTTTCCAAGTTGGAGATGAAGTTTGGATTTACATCAATAAGGAGAGGCTTAAAGGAGAAGGTAAAAAATTGAAACCAATTCGATATGGTCCTTTCAAGATTATTGACAAAATTGGTAACAATGTCTTTCGTTTAGATTTGCCTCCTTATATGCAAATGTATGCAGTTGTTAATGTTGAAAATTTGAAATTGTATGAGCCTCCTTTGATTGATGATCAAGGAGAGCATGTTCAGATTCCTTCTATAGATGATTTTTCCCTAGAATATCTTACAGAATTGCATGAAGACACAATCCTTGACAGGAGAATGCGAACTTCAAAACGAGGAAATGTAGAGTATCTTCGAGTTGGTCTTAAAGGTACAAATCCAAGCAAAGCCAAGTGGATTGAGGTTGGAAAGGTGAGGGAACTATACCCTCATCTTCAAATAGACTGAAAATAGTCTTTTGGAGGTCCAAAAGATTTCCAATGGGGAGGTGTGATCCAGGGGATCAAATTTTGCTCAAAAATTCAAAGTTCTTGGAATTGCTTCAAATCGAACGAGAGCATAGGCCTCATCATTATGAACCCAATGCAACTCGTTTGGGTTCAAATGGACGTCGGGAGCGAGAGATATCGTGTTCTGTTTAAAATGACAAATAAGCAAAAAAAAGGGATGCTGACTGTACAGTTCGTACGACTGCTGACGTGGAAGTCCATATGACACATGGCAAAGATGAGTGGCAGACAGTTGGAAGTTGTGGGTGAATGACATTGCGACACGTGGCCCAATCATGGGTTGCCACGTGGCACCTTGTTATTGGTTGTTATATAAAACTTTATTGGAGTCCACTGGGTTCGACCTCGTGACCGCCACCCACATGTAAAGCCTTTGCATAGTATGCGCTGCCAATGCGCCCCACCATATGCCTTGATATATGTATGGTTTTGAATAGTTTTAAGTTTGAAATGTTTATGTATTGGCGCGGGGGTCCGGGCTGGGGCTTAGCCCCAGCCCCCGGACGCATACATTGTTGTAATATGACCACATGTTATGCCATATGCGCGTGCGTGATTTGGTTTGAATTCGGTTCAACGATTATACAAATGACCCGCCACTTATTGTTTAGCCATTGGCTTGTGGAAACGGGGGCCTATGTTTGCACTTGCGCACGGTCATATGGGTCATACGACCTTGCCCTTGATGGTTAGGGGCTAGGTGCGCCCGTAACCGTCCTACAGTTTGCACGGTTCGCACGGTTGCGTCCGGTGCTAAGTTTTAATGCTTAAATATGCGTGTGGGCTAGGTTGAGCCAACAAGAGTGCGTTTTGTAGATGCACAGACATCAAGTTTGAAGGGGGACTTCCAAGAAGCCTATCTTCTTCAATTTTTGGCCAAACGAGGTGCCGAAAAAGCCCAACTAGGGGTTTTTGGACGTTCTGAAGCCATTGGAGCAGTCTATTTGGCATTTTGAGCATTACAAAGCACATTTTTTTTAGCACTTTGAGCAAATAATACAAATGATCCATTGGAAGCTGGACCAGGAGATGTAGCCCAAGAGAGGGGTGAACTCCTTTATCATTTGTTGTGTTATGTGTTTTCTGTTCATTGTTATTGCTGTTGTTTATATGCATCTTGAATGAGTAAATCCTATTAAAGTTGTGTTGCAAAGTTGATCCATTTGCATTTTAACACATAAATTTTACTTGCAAATAATTTCAAGAATACAAGTCTTCTTCATTTTTAGATTAGTGGTAGTTCACTCCCATAACTACCTGAGAGACTAGACTAGGTGGAAGTTTAGTCTTGTAACTGTTGGTGTGTGTCCAGATCAATCTAGACCACCACCATGGCTCATTAGTTACTCATTTATTCTATATATATTGTAAATTATTCACTCTTTGAGTGTGGAATACGGTTAATGAGAATTCTTCCATTATTTCTCTTCTTCTTCTTCTTCTTTCTCCAATATTCTCTGCAAATGTGTGTATTATTGTTTAGCTAGATCTATTATGTGCAGGTTCAACACATTTACATGGTATCAGAGTCAACAGACTGCTAAGCAAAATCTACACCAAAATTATTTTACAGGTACAAAAGATTGAAGACAACAAAAAGATGGATTATTCGCTAGAAATACTTCTCACGCCTCTTAACTATTTGGAATGGAAGCCAAAAATTCTGCTTATGCTCAGATGTAGAGGCTTATACCAAATAACCATGGCAATGGAAGTAGAGCCTAATTTTGTCGATGAGAATAATGACTTTCTAAATAGACAATATATGGCCATAGGATGTATCCTCTATTTTATTTCCCCCAAAATTCTCCATCAAGTATATGATGACTCATAGGAATTCACTCCAAATAATTTATGGAGTAGATTGGAGGTTTTATTTGGGAATAAGGAAGAATGCATGCAAAATGTTGACAATATAGAGAATGTAGAAAAACCACTGGAAGATAAATCATCTCAGTTTGAACATCCTTCTACACAAGTATTTGCAAAAAATTGTATCCCATTAATTGAAGATGATGTCTACTCCATTTCAGATTTGTTTTCTAAAATTCATGTGGAATATATATGGCATGCATCTCAGGGGTCACATGCAGACATTTTTCCATGCACAATGCATGCATCTCAGTAGACAAAAAGGGAGCCGCGCACATCAGAATAAATTATGATATTTTTTATAATAATTTGAATAAACAAATTGGATATTTGAATTCCTCTCGGGAAAATATCCAATTTCAAAAAAAAAATCGTTCGAAACAGACTCCGGGAAGTGGAGTTATGATCATTTTAAAGTCAACAAAATTTGAGCGTTTTTCTGGAAACAGCCGCACGGTTTTTAAAATTTCATCCAAAATTTATTTGGATATTCTTCATTATAAGAAGATAAACTGGATATGTGTGGAAATATCAATGATGCATATACTTCATCAGATCCGTGCAGACATCTACATCTTCAACAAAATCTTCAAAGAGCACAAACTTGCACAGTTGCGAGGTCTTCTTGGAGTGAAGGACATGGTTGCTTTACAACTGCCTTTTGTTCCTTATCATTTTTATTTTATGCATTGTAATTTGAGGGGGGGTTTTGTTCCCATGAGTTTTTCCCTCTTTCCTCGTTTAGTTCAGTGTATCTTTTGTATTTGGGTACCTAACATGGCCTCGTAGCCGGGACCCATTCTTTATTTTCACCATAGTGATGTTCATGGGGGGTGTTGGAGTTACTTCACACACACCTAGGATTTATTTTTTCTAAGGTTATTCCTTGTTTATTAGTCATTATCCAGTCTCCTATATTTTAGGGGAGAATATTCTCTTTCAGTTGACACTTTAGTTTGACCAGTTCAGTTGAGTTTAGATGTTGCATTGATTTTGTCACCATGCAACATTGGGATCATCACCAACTCACTACTCTTTGTTCAGTCAATTAACTGAAGACTAGTTGACTAGTTAACTCAGCTAGGTAGCAATTCACTCCTGTAACTGCCTGAGAGACTAGACTAGGTGGAAATTTACTCTTGTAACTGTTGGTGTGTATCCAGATCAATCTAGACCACCACTATGGCTCATTAGTTACTCATTTATTCTATATATATTGTAAATTATTCACTCTTTGAATGTGGAATATGGTTAATGAGAATTCTTCCATTATTTCTCTCCTTCTTCTTCTTTCTCCAATATTCTCTGCAAATGTGTGTATTATTGTTTAGCTAGATCTATTATGTGCAGGTTCAACACATTTGCAACCTATAGATATGATCTTAGGGCATGTTTTTTAAATGATTTTTGAGAGGTATTTTGGGGAAAATTCGAACAAACATTGGTAGAGGGTTGGGCCATGGCACAAATGCATAGTTGTGGCATTTTGTGCTATAACAGATGCCCACTAATGTCTGAGTTCATAAGGGAAAAATTATTGTCGAAATACATTATGAAGTATGAGAGGCGAGGATGAATTGAAGTATCCATGGAGGTTCCTAAACAACTGATCCAAAAACAATAACCGTTAGCAAAGATCAAGCAAGAGTTTTGTTTCCCAAGTCGGGCATACCCATTCTCAAGAGTAATGTAAGCATGGCGGCTAAAGTAAGTACACTGCGGATCCATGGCATATGTAAAATATAGCTATAGTCCATGGCCACAAACAATACACGGTGGATCCATGTGATATAAATGAGGTAGCAAGCATGGCCATGAAGAATACACAGTGGATCCATGTCAAAGTATATCATAGCCACAAATAGATAGATAGTGGAGCTATGTCTCAAGATCAAGAACAGAGGATATCTGGAACCAAGAGAACGAACAAATTGATCCTCTGCAAGTACCAATGTTTGTGAGGTGGCACCATATGAGTTGGGGAGGAGCACAAAAAAGGTGGTGCTCGTACTTCACCCGAAGTCTTCACAATGATCTGTCGCGGTACATGTCTACACTATGTGAATAGATGAGTCGAAATCAAACACAATGAGACAACATTTGATTATCGGTCATTGAGGTATACAGATAAAAAACGTGATACAACCCACTGATAATGATAATGGGAGTCAAGGTACCATGGTACTATCTAACACGTGTGAATGGATGAGCTGGCATCGAATACCTGGTAGAAATGGTCAAGTAGGGGACATTGACGTATTCCCACTGTCAATAGCAAGGGAACCTTCCACTGACGACTACAGGCCCCAAGGTACCAAACATAACTCTAGATCCCTCTCCCATAACAAGATGTGTCGAATTCGATGGGAGGGAACCTGCTGGAAGGAAGGCATTAAGGCATCCTCCATCATCCATCATGAGGGGTGGCAGAAAGACAAATATTTGGAAGAAATTGGACGAAGAGATTGATACTCGTGATGATGAGACTGACTTGGGAATGTTGGGTATGTGTTATATTCTTTGCACGAGTAGCAGTGTCTGAGCATCTGCGTCGGGCGCGCAGGGGGGGTGCAGGGGCAGCGCCCCTGAAAAAAAATTTCGCACCGGGACGACATAGTTCCGGGACCACATGATATTTAGGTGGTTTTTCGTCACATGGTTTTTTGCCAATGGTTTTCTATTTCCGGTTAAGGAATTAGGGTTTTGGACTAATCCAAGTCATTGGGTTAGGGTTTCTGATGTCACTGGCTCCTATATGTATATTGTATTGTAAACAATGTAAAACAATGTATGAATATAATATATGTTGGTTTTCCCGGTTTGGATTTCCAAGTGAAAAATATCTGTGTAATGTTTGTATTTGCCATTGTATCTTTTCTTTTCTTTTCTAAATATCAGTTTGCAGTAGATATTGTACAAGGTTAGAATTTACAGGGAAGGCCGACTTGCAAGGTCAAAGGATAATTGCAGGATGGTCGACGTAGGTCGATAAATTTCCCTTGAACATAAGCACAACACATTATGTGACTCAGGTAACATGGTTGTAAGCTGGGATACATTTGTGATGCAGGAGGCATCAACAAACACTCCATATAGTTGGAAGAATAACCAACCAGGGGGAGCAAAAACTCAAAACGAGAAAAAGTCTCCTAAATCCATACTAAACCCAAAATGATGAGATACTGACTCAAGATTGTGCTTTGTTCAAGGGCGACAAGACTACTATCAATAAAAGAGATAGATGTTTTCCCATTCTTTTTGGTTCTTTGATTTTTATTTGTTGTCTTTTTTCATGTTATAAAATCCTAAAAAAGAATAAAATAATGTTATCGTACAGTGGAGGGAATGAGTGTCGTGAGCAAGCAAACTAGTTCCATAGCGCAAGGAACATACCTATGCTCAATGCAAGGAATCACATGTAGGATAAGGACACTCGGGGGATGTTCCCACCAGGGATAAGGTATCTAGTCGTAAGGGCATAAATTGCAAGACTGGGAATTGATAGGAATGCATAGGTGATTGGTTCAACGACAACATGTTAGAGCCGAAATTAGGCCTAAAAGCGCGAGTAGTCAATATGTAGATGCAGTTATGACTCAACTTTGGGAAGTAAAGTTACCGTGATGGTATTTTTCATAAGTTTAGTCTCTAGGGCCCAAAAAAGAATAAAATCATACCAAG
The DNA here is from genome assembly GCA_009831015.1 of Picea engelmannii. Classification (NCBI taxonomy): domain Eukaryota; kingdom Viridiplantae; phylum Streptophyta; class Pinopsida; order Pinales; family Pinaceae; genus Picea; species Picea engelmannii. The sequence goes on along the minus strand of ML804275.1, from coordinate 6,445 downwards.
GATAACTCTTCTAGTCGGTGTGGGGCTAGAGTATTCATTTTTCGTACATAGTCCAGTCAGTTTGGAAATGGGTTAAAGTTATACCGAAACAATGTCTCTTCAAAACCTTTTTAACGAGTGTGACAAAGACAAGATCACTTGGCTATCTTTTTATTTTTAAGGAATTTGAAAAGAGATTAACGATGGACTCCCACATCCTTTGAAATATATAGGAGTAGGGATTTCAGGAACCATTCAAGGAGGAAATCTGGTGGAACCGTAGCCTTAATCAAGCTCTTCCTTCTCCTCCATTCCTAAAAGTGATCGGAAATGTGCATGGCATTGTCGTGTACAAAATTAGCCAAAAATTCTATCCCGACATCGTATAGGACAGGGAGTTGGAAGTTGTTTAAGAAAACCATGGATAAATCATCAAACATCGAGTACTTCTCCCTCTCAATTTCAATATACCATTTGGCAACACCTCTAGTGAGAGTACGCTGGAACAAACACAATCTAATCAAATTGTCATTGAGAGAGTTGGATGAGCACCACAAGTGGAACGTCGTCATGTGGTCCTATGGATCTTTGTCGCTTTTCCCCTCGAACTTGGGTATGTTTGAAGGTAGTTTGGTTGGGACCGTAGGTCATATAGGATCATGACGAATGGGATCATTCATCAACTTGGATAAGCCTTGCAAGTGTAGCATTGCCAAAAATAGTAACCTAGGTTGTGTCATTAACTGATGAGCAACCTAAAAAGAAGGTCATGGGTTGTAATTAGCACCAGGTTACTAGAAAGAGTTTGCTATTGAACTAGAGCTTGGGATAAAACCTTTTGGCCCTTGGTTGAATAGAGGAAAATCTCCACCCATCTGGTTCCTGAGAGGAAAACTGAGGTTACCTCTAGCGGACCCCCCATGGAAAGGAAAAAATCCTGGCATGGGGGTAGACTGATTAGGAAAGGGGTTTCCCCCTTGCGACATCCCTTGGAAGGGATTCCACTGACCTTGGAGAGGGGTACTCCCCAATGGTGCCCCTAGCGAGGATAAATGTATATGTTAGGGGGAAAATTGACCTTGGAAGTGGTTGCCTGCTTCGGACACTGCGGACGTGGTGAAAGGGTTACTCCCGAACCCACCGTAAATTGTGAACGGGGTCGACATAGATGAAATAATAGCATATTGGGATCCTCTACCCATAGACACACCCCATCCCCATGCGGGGTTAGGGCCGAAAAATGGAACAGGTCCACTTCCGACGAATGGAGATGATGGAGGAATGTGACCTCCGCCCCAAGAAAAGGCTTGGTATGGAGTTGGAGTGCTCCTCGCACGAAAATTTGATGACTACGATGTTGGCTGAGAACTAACCAACGTGTTAAGTGTGTCCATCAATGACATTTTGTAAGAGAAAGTGTTTGTTGTTGACGCAAGTGATGCAGTTGCACTTGAAACTTGAGTGGGACCGACAACCGACGATGAAATGCTGCAGGTTGTTGTAGTGACGGTGGAATGGGCCACATTTGTCTTTTGACTCGACATACCAAGAGAAAATATCCCACCGATAATTATTGCCGAGGGGGGAGTTGCAGGGGCTCCCGACGTTGACACTGGCGAAGTGTCAACCATAATGGCCCAACGGAGAGGGCTACTATCAACAAGTCTGATCCTAGAAGTGGGAATTGTATGACCAAAAATGGTAAAGTCCAAGGTAATGGAGAATTAAAGTGTGGAACAAATTCCTCAGCTCCGATATCCTCAATGATTACCTTTTTTGGTTCTAAAACGTTGACTTCTGGAGAGTTATGGTCTACGTCGTCAGTCTGACCAACTTATAAGAAAGTGTCAGACTAATCAAGCCAATGCCTTTGTGGAAGCAAGGGAGAATTATTTCTAATCTCTTCTTCAAGTGAAAGGCCTTGAATTCTCCTCGATCTTCGAGGCAGTAGGTTGGCCACCTTGAGCGATCAGATCTCGGTGACAATCGACTCACCTTCTAAGGTTGAACTACGTTCACCAAACACACCACTATAAATCCCTAAGGACAAGAAAAACATAGACAACTTTGTCAAGATTCCGACTCAAGTGGATTAAGCCCTGGGACCGGAAAAAAAACAAAGTGGGCTCGGGCCCTTCCGGATAAAGGCACAGGTTTATTAAGTCTCGTGGACCAATGCACGAAGGTATGAGAAGACGTTATCCCGATATCCACAAATAAACCTTATCCAGTGTAAGTACCCACACTTCGCGGGGCACCCTCCAACAATACTGAAGTGTGTGATACAAAATCTATCCCAGGTACTACGATAAACCCCCACAGTCACCCTGTAATATACCTAGGAGAAACAACTATGGTTACCAACTCATAGTCAATGCTCGGGGGTACAGTCGACAGGCAGGATCGAAAGTGTGGGCAAGGTAACAAAGCCCGAAGCCTTGAAAGGACTGCCTCTCACGTAGGTATGGGTACAATAAAAACCCCCAATACAAAATCTTTCCACAACGTTTGGTCCAACTCTAGAGGGGAATATCCTCGGCTATTCCTTACACGACCTCGTGTTTAACTCCTATGTTAGAGGAGCTTCCAGACCAACCTATACAACAACTGGATTCTTCACTCACTATCTCATACACTTATGTTTGTTTAGTGGCCTTGGATAAATTTACTCTCCAACCTATGCCAAGGCCTTAGCCTAAACTTGTTTGTTCACCCTAGAAAAATGAAAGTTTATAATAAATTTTAGTTATGCGTTCATTTTAATGGGTTGTTCTTTACTTAGAAAGGATGTGGATGCAACTTTGGTGATGTTCAGAACGACTCCAAAAGTAAAGAAATATAAGAACACAAATGCATTTTCTTCAAATGAAAATAGATGCAACTATGCTTATAAAGCAAATTCTTTTCTTTTTTCATATGAAAACAAAAGTTTGAGTGCAAGATTTAAGACACCTTGCGATGCACTTTACAATTCTCTTTCTGAAAACAAATGCACACAAGAATGAAAAACTTGTACTACTAGATTCTTTTCTTTTTTAATGAAAAGGCTACCACTACCAAAGCACAATGCAACTACCTGGATGCTAAGTAACTACCTCTTTTCTTGCAAAGATGGAAGGCAAGGGTTCAAGAATTGAGAAGCAAACAAACAAACAATGCCTTTTTCGTTTACAAAAGAAAATAAAAACGCAGGAATGCAATTTTTTCTTTTTGAAACAAGGTAGAAAGCAGGCAAAAAGACAGAAAGCATTCAACCAAGACACCACTGAATAAACAATGAATCTGTATATGCAGACAAACAAGGCTATTATTTCAATGTACCCAACAAACGTTATACTAAACAGTTTAATAGAATTGTTTAATCTTTTTGTGCATCAAATATTCATAACTTAACAAAGAGAAACCAAACAGAGACTCAGGGCAGTCCAGGTGATTGACAAAACCAAGCATACAACCCAGAAAGGAAGATATATATATACTTTTTAAATTTCAACTTCACACATGTCCGCGACTGTTACCAATGCAACTTGTGGATATTCGTGGGTTGTAGAGATGCAAAACACGGATGTATGCAGGCTACAGGGATGCAACTTGTGGATGGAAAGGTAAGGTTAGAAAATTAAAATGCCACATTGAAATAGAGGGCTTCAGGACTTAGCAATAGGTCCTGTGAGGCTAAAAGACTCTTTAAAAGACTCGTAAACTAACAGAAAAGGACAAAGAAAGCAAGCAAGACACCTCAACAAAACTGAACCAACTTGGAGAGTCCCCAGTGGAGTCACCAATTTTGATTAAGGGATTTCCCCCCTGCTATCTTGGGTCAGGATGATAGCAGAGCAAGACTAAGTGAAAGAGACAACAAACTCCACTCGATGGCAAGTACACAAAAACTAAAGAAAATAACTACGTAAACTAGGAGAAAGTAGGGGTAGAGAGGAGAAAATAAAGTGCACCTTGTTCTCTTGTCTAATGCTGATCCCCACTCCAATTCATCGAAAGGCTCTTGATCTTCTGCCAGAACCATCCTGCAAGATAGATACAAAACAAGGGTTGCGATGAAAGTAGTTATGCAATCAAAAGCATGTGCATGTTATATGTTATATTCAAAGTAAGCACAAAGAGAGACATACATTGAAGACAAAATCTGAGGGAAAACAAACTCTTTACTATCAACAAGTGGAAAAGGTAAGTTACAACCTTGTCTAGCCTTAGGCACCGTCTTGAAGCCAATTGTCTGGATTCCTCTGGGAATCCTCAAGCATCAACTCAATTGATGTAATCTTCCTTCAATGACTCAAATAGAGATAAAGAGACACCCTATAGCCACATAAAATGAGAAGGAAGCTCTGGAAAAGGAGTTTCGATACTAAAGGGGATGTTGCTCAGAGAATTATAGGGAAGGGAGGCTTGCTAGATGTTGGAATCATAACTTTGCATAAAGGGACTTTTCCTCTCCTTATCCCTCCATGGTTGTTTTATATCTTTCCAAAGAGGTTTTTGGAGTTGAATTTCATTGTGTATGGGCAAGGGTCATTGGGAAATGAGCCCAACCAAAAACCCGCCTGAAAACACAAGACTATTTTATTTTTCACCAATTTTCAGGGCATCCACAGGTCACAGTGGGAAGTCATGGATGTCTGCGTGTTGCACTAGGAAAACCCGTGGATATGCTCTTAAGTCATGTTTTTTAAATGATATTTGAGAGTTCTTTTGGGGAAAAGTCTAGCAAGTATTGGGAAAGGGTTGGGCCATGGCACAAATGGATAGGTGTGGCATTTTGTGCTATAACATTTACCTAAGTAAAGGAATGCCACATTATCAACTTTACTATAGAATATAGTGATTCTTTCAGCGAGGCTGAAAGAAAGTTTGTTGAAGGTCCTCGAAAAAGACTGTTCAAAGAAATCCTATTGTGGATCAATATGTTGTTCATTAGGAAAGGATTGATGTGCATGGATCCATATAGGATGGTTGAGTAGACCTCCTAACACTAGGGGGGATGAAACAAAGGGGAAAAGAGAGAGAGAAGATTGTAACGTCCCCAACCACCTAGTATGGGCCACATCACTCCATAAACCCCTCTGAAAAAGCTCAGATGCCACTTTGTAATGTACCGTGTCTCCTATTGAGTCTCGTTATCACCTTACACATGGTCTAAGTCAACCAAACTATAACATTCCCAGCATACCACTAACCAATGTTACTTTATAAATACACTGCACATAATCTACTTTAAACACAATCCATGCAGTTTCTCTTGAAGTAACGCACTCAACCCAAGCTTGAGTCGTGCTACCCAACTTGTAACAATAGAAGCAACAATCTCTTTTAAAACAACCTTAAGCAACGAAAATTAAAATTCAACAACCGTGTGACGACATATGGACCACACAATACAACTGTGTGCACCACCATCTGGGTGTCATGCACCACGTTTGTTAATACTGTGCGTGGAATTCAATTCTTTAATCACACACACCAGATTTCAAACCTTTGAAGTACACAGGTTGCGATCCTGCACACCTGACCACTCAATCCTCTTCTTGATGATTCATAACCAAAATCACAAGGTCAAAATTAACAGGCAAGTTTACCATCGACTAACATAATTATGCATAACTACAAGTAAAAGTTAAAAAAACCATATTTACATGAGTAAGCAACAAATAATATAATAATAATAAATACTTATATGCAACAACATACAAGAAATAATCCATGTCAAATATAGAGAAAAATGCACGTAGTAACCAAGACAAGCACATAAAGAGCACTTATCTTAATTGAAAGTCACCAACTGCGGCTTTGACTTAGACGTTCCTCCCAACCATATACATTGTTCTTCATAAGATTTCAACAACAGGTCACCCCGAGTTGGGGCTCAACTCCACTAGGGAAAAAGTTTTCCTAACCACAACTTATGTCCTAAAACTCAATAGAATTTCCTGGTCCTAAATGCGCATTGATGCAACTAGTACACAATCCCACATTCCCCACGCACCTATGACACCCAGGAAGCGTGCCTCTTCTCTACTCACTAGTCTCTTGGCTGCCCCACTTCCCTTTCCAAGGTTACTGACAACAGGCCAAAGAGGAAGTCTCTGAGCCCCGCGACTGATGCCTAGCGCACCAAGGAACAATTCCTAGCAAAACTCTTGCTTGGAGAGTATGCTCATGGGTCTGGAAACCACTCCACAATAGCCAATATCTCACCCAGAGAGACTGCTCATGGTATGCTAACCTGACTCTTTGACAATAGAAACTTTGGTTATGATCCCATAACACCTTACAAGATTCTTAGTGCAGATAAGGTAATAATCAGATTTTCCATACAGTCTGACCCCCTTATGCTCATGAGAGCTTGCAACATGAATAATAAAAGCATAGTGCCCAAAATACACTAAGGCCAACAATATATATTGCATGCCTTCCACTTGACACTTGTCACCTCCAAAAGTAGCTTTGC
>ML804274.1:305135-358307 GCA_009831015.1 Picea engelmannii | reverse complement strand
AATTAATAATAATGATCCATTGGAAGCTGGACCAGGAGATGTAGCCCAGAAGAGGGGTGAACTCCTTGATCAATTGCTGTGCACACATGTTTATGTTCAATATTTATGCTGCTTTCTATGTGTAATTTACATAAGTAATCCTTAATTTATGTGTTGCAAACTAATCCTGTTGCTTTAAACACATACCATTTCACTTGCAATAATTTTTCAAGTATTTCAAGTCTTCTTCAATTTTAGATCAACAGTTTTCTTATATTCTCTGTTATGTATTTGTTTCAATGCTATGTGTATGCTCGTGATCTCATGGTGAATGAATGAAATCTGTGAGAGGAGAAGTATAAGTTTCAATTTTTTCTCTTCCTGAGAAATCCTGCAAGGAGTGCAGTGAGAGTCCACAAGGAGTGCGTTGACAAGATTCTGAGTTTTATCTCAGAAAATGTAGGAGAGATAGCGTTAACTTATACTAGAAGAAGTATGAATGTGGCATAGAGTCATGAAAGGAGTGCACAGGCTGAGGAGAGTGCTAGATTTATTTATCCCAATGGAGCGGTTGAAGGACCTCTGTTGCGAGAAGTGCAGAGGGAAGTAATTGTTGGATACCCATAGGTTATTGCAAAGTCAGGAAAGGTGTATGCATAGGATTATTTAGAATCCATAAGTTTTCAGGAGGAACAATCTTAGGAAGGATAGCGTTGTTTGAAACTTCGAAGGGGGGACGAAAGTTGCAGTCGCTAGGGGAAATCAAGTTCAGAGAGTTAGTGCCGAGCTACTTGACCAGGGACTCATTGAGATCTAGACGAACGGTGGAAAGTTTCGAGGGAGAAGTGTCCATTTTCTATGAGTCGTCGGATCAAACATAGATGTGAGGAGGATAAGGCGAAGATCCATTCAACTCTTGAAGCTCAAGAGAGATAGGGGCGGTCGATCCCCATAGATATGGAATGTTGGTTTGTTTTGGGATATTAGGGAAACATAGGTGAAGACTTCCCCAAAGTCGTGAAAGGTGAATCGCCGACTAAATCTTGGTCATTGATTTGTGGAGGATCTAGATAGTAGACTTGGGGTCATCGGAGCTTCAGGAATCAAGAATCTTGGAAGTAAAGGAGGAGTTGTTCGTTGATTCTCCGAATCGCGAAATCCTGAAACAATTGGGAACTGGAACTCAGTTCCTAGAGGAAGGTCACATCAAGTGTATATAACAGAGGGTTAGCGCTTACTATGCCCTTTTCAGATTTTGGAGTTTCATAGGTTGGGGTGTTGGAGTTGTATCATGCCAACACTCCTGAAACTACGAAGTATGAGTGGTGTTGAGTTGGCACACAGACATGGCGTCGTGGTCGCGTAGGAAGAGAGCTCACGTCCTATGCTAGTTTGCGCAAGCAAGGTTTTGCAGAAGGACCTATGGTTTTGTTCGATTGAAGGTTCTAGTAGTGGACCGGAAGAGCCATTTCGGCTCAGTGATATAAGAGATCCTTGGACCAGGAGTTAAGCAAGCCCGATTGAGGTAGGGGTCCGCGTCATCCAAGATTATTATGTAAGAACTAGGACTCTCTTGTACAAATGAAAATTTGAGAAGTATGTTGTCCTATAATAATCAACAACAAACAACGATTGGTGAGATCAAGAATGTGACTTTAGTTCTTTGTTCCCATCATGAAATTAGAACCACATTGAATATTCAAGTAATCGATACACCCATTAATAAGTATTCCATCATTTTGGGTAGAGATTGGCATGCTTTGACTAGTGGTTATTTATCATTAGATGGTTCACATCTATCCATCCCCAAAAATGGAAAGAACATTATTGTTTTAAGGGAAGGATTAATTTCACCATATGTAGAAAAAGTTCCTCAACCCAATGTTAATTATATTGAGGAATATATGGGTGTGTATTCGATTTTTGTTGATGAAGATGATAATTCTCTTGAACAACCTTATGATTACGAAGATGGAATGTAGCATATGCACTTTGATGGTGCATGTTCAAGCAAAGGAAATGGAGCAGGCATTGTATTATACTCTCCTGTTGGTAAATTCATAATTTTTCCTATAGACTAGAATTTTCCTGTACTATTAACATTACTGAATTTGAAGGCTTGCTGTTAACAATTGAAAATGCTTACAACTTAGGCTGTTATCCTCTCAATGTCTTTGGATATTTAGGACTTGTTGTCAAGTTGGCAAGAAAAATATATAATCCTACTAACAAGTTGTTAAAAAGATACAACCAAGCTGTTTGGGATATAATCCAAAATATTCTATCTTTTAACATCACTCACATCAAAATGGAATTGAACTCAATAGTTCACAAGTTAGCTATTTTTGTAGCCTCTCCTATGAGGAAATTATTACCTTAGAGACACGATTGCACATTTTTATCATTATATCGTCCTCGTCTTCTTGATAATGTGGAATCATGGCAGGTGTTCCTCGATGATGAAAACATTTTTGTTTTTTTACATAATGAGATTTATAAGCCAAAGGAAATCATTTCACTCGAAGATAATAAAATTCCTAAAGGACTGACTCCTCTTGAAAGCTCATTCTCCACCAGTGATGTTAGCAACAAGAAAGACAATAAAGAAGAGGAGTCAAAGCAAAAAATAAGAGATATCATTCATGTGAACATTGGAGCTCATGAACATCCCAAGGTTTTAAAAATTGGAGCCAAATGCCATGAAGATGAAAATAAAAAATTCATGGATTTATTCCGTGAATTTAGATATTTTTTTTCTTGGTCTTATGATAATCTTCTTGGTTTTGATCCTATTGTCATCCCACTTTATATTTTGATTAAGGAAGAAGAAAAACTTGCTAGGCAAAAATAGAGGCCCATAAATCTTGCTCTTGAAGCTATTATAAGAAAAGAAGTGGAAAAGTTGATAAACACTCACATTATCTTCCCCGTTAAATATTCCGAGTGGATATCCAATATTGCTCATGTACAGAAAAATAATGACGACATTAGACTATATGTTGATTTCCGTGCACTTAATCAAGCAAGTGCAAAGGATAAATTTCCGCTTCCTAATATGGAAATGGTTTTACAACAAGTGGTCGGGTCTCAGATGATGTCCTTTCTTGATGTATTTTCAAGCTATAATCAAATTAGATTCAAGAGGGAGGACAAATACAAAACCACTTTTACAAACCGATGGGGCACCATATCTTATGAACAAATTCCTTTTGGATTGATTAATGAAGGTACCACTTTTCAGAGAGCTACACAGATAGATTTCAATGATCTTATCGACAAGATAATTTAGATTTATCTTGATGACTTAACCGTTTACTCTAAAAACCGACAAGATCATTTTGATCATCTTAAAAAAGTCTTTTTGCATTGTAGAAAATTTGGCATGTCCTTAAATCCTTCAAAATCAGTTTTTGGTGTCACTCAAGGTTAGCTTCTCGTCCACATTTTTATTTATTCAGGAATCAAAATTGATCCCAAGAGGGTTATTGCTATTCTAAATCTTCAAGCCTCTACATCTAAAAAGGAAATTCAATCTTTTATGGGCAGAAGTAACTTTGTTAGAAGATTTGTTCCTAATTTCGTTGTAATGGTCAAGCCTATTCATAATATGTTGAAACATGACCAATCTTTTTCATGGAATGATGATGTCTAAAAAGATTTTGTAGGAATTAAAATGGTAATAAGTTCTACACCGGTTCAAGCGAAACCAAATTTTGACAAAGAATTCACTATCTATACAAATTCAACTAAATAAACAATCTCTACTATTATTCTTCAAAAAGATGATCAAAACAATGAAAAACCTATAGATTATATGAGCCAGAGCCTATCTAACGATGAAATCAAATATAGTTTTATTGAAAAACGTACTTATGGTGTTGTGAAAGATATATATAATTTTTTCCACTTTATTTTTGGCAAGCACACACAGGTAAACGTCCCTTTACATGTTGTCAAGTTTTTACTTTCACACACTCATCTTTACAAAAAAATTTCACATTGGCTTGTGAAAACTCAAGACTGTGATTTAACGATCACAACTTCAAAACAATCAAGGTATGAGACTTAGTACTTCACTTGGATCAACATCCTGAACCAAGTGACACTTTTGAAAATGATGAAAATGCTTTATCAACACTATTTTTTTTTATTTATAGAAAATCAAAATCTCGTTCTAGCTGAACATCCTTGGTATAAGGACCTTATTCTTTATTTACAATTTCAAAAGTGTCCTGATTACCTTGAATTTCATCAACACATGAGGCTCCACCATGAAGCCTCTAAATATCCGATCTTAGGAAATTATTTATTTTGTAGATCTGCTGATGGAATGTTGTTACGTTGCATTGATGATACAACAACCCGATTTTTTAAAAAAGAAATCCATGGATCAACATATTTGAATATCCATATTGGTGGCCACTTTGCAGAAAAATCCACTTCCTTCAAAATTTTGAGAACAAGATATTACAGGCCTTTCATTTTAAAGTTTCTTTTAAATTTACAAGGGCTTTTGATAAATGGGGGTAAGATTTCATTGGCCCTATCAATCCTCCATCTTTTGTTGGGAATATTTTCATACTTACAACAACATATTACTTTACTAAGTGGGTTGAAGTTGTACCACTCAAGCGTGCACAAGATGAACATGTCATTTCTTTTCCAGAATCTAACATCTTTTCTCGTTTTAGTCTTCCTATTGAAATTATTTCAGATAATGGACCAACTTTTATTTCTGCAAAATTCACTCATTTTCTTAGTAAATTTGGAGTGATTTTTTTTTCTTCTTCTATATATTGTCCACAAGGAAATGGATAGGCTGATTCAACAAATAAAAACTTGGTCAAGATTTCAAATAAAATTATAGATGATAAACCCTGTCAGTGGCACACACTACTCAAGTATGCACTTTGGGCAGGCCAGACTACCGCTAAATATAGCATTGGTCATACTCCATTCTAGCTTTTATATGGCTAGGAAGCCATTATGGCTGTTGAACTTGAACTTACTTCTCTTAGATTAGAATTATAAGATAAATAATTGAATGTACGACATATATTTCTCATAGAATAAATGCCTTTCTTTTCGTAGAAGAACAAAGAAATCATGTTCCGAAAAATCTAAGAAAGAGGCAATAATCTGTCAAGAAATATTTCAATAAAAAGGCTAAATAAACTGTCTTTGAAGCTGATGAGAAAGCGTTGCTTTGGGGTTATGCACATGCTGATAAAGGAAAACACTCCAAGTTCCAAAAAAATTGGCTAGGTCTCTATAATATCACTTCTGTCATTGGTAACAATTCTTACTTATTAAAAGATATGGACAGGTGATTATTTTCATATACTAGAATGGTTCACATTTAAAGCGTTATGTCGAACTAGGGTAATTGACGAGTTAATTCTCTAATGCCTTCTGTATATATTTGTTTTTTAGTTGTATTTATTCTTTTCTTTTTGTACATTTTAATTTTCCTTTTTATTTTATCTGAGTTTGTTTTTTGTTTCATTTTTCTTGATTATTGAGTCAATTTGGATCATTCAAGTTACTTTTGGTCATATTATCTGCAAAAGTTTGCTGATCTCTTTTTAAAATAGTATAAACAATAGAAACAAATGATTTTCTTTTGGATCTGCATCACTAATTATTCAGTAGTTTCATATATCTACAGACTCTTTGCTGTAGCTTGATGATCAAGGCTATCCCATTTTTTCTGCTTTTCCTTTCTTCCTTTCATATTGTTTTTCTTGCAAGAGCATATCAGAAATTTTTTGATAGTTTTTGTTAGCAAAGTACAATTCCAACAAAACCATAGATTCAAAATGTTGTGGCCAATTGAAAATTAACTACCCCATGGAGTCGCTGTATGTTGACTCATAAAATCCTCACCAGTGTCATAGCTTGAAAATAGTTGCAAGGCACACTTAAGATTTTTACTATCTATGATATACATATATAACTAGTAGGTGGGACCCCCTAGTAAGTAAGAAAGGATGTTTATTTTCAAGTATTCCCTAGATAGAAGCGTTACTAATCTATGGAAAATTACATAATGGCTTCATCTATATAGTTTTTTCTTCCTTAAGTTTGACTATGAGTTCTACTTATGATTTGGTTGCAAAGAAAGAGAAAAGTTGTACCCATAAAACTTCAAAAAGGTCTCCTATATTGCATACATCCATACTCATAAGATGTTATTATATGGTGATTATTTTATCGAGTCATAATTTTTTTTTGGTTATATTTCTTGTCAAAGGCATTCAACATCTCAACAATTACATGCCACATGCCACCAAGGTTGGGTGATAAACTATATGATACTATTTTAAAGGACTTGTGAATTCATTTCAAATATATATGTGATAGTGTGATATACTTTAGCATGCAAAGATTTTTTGCAACTCAAATGGCATCCAATTTTATATCACATACGTTACATACTATGTGGTACTTACCATCTTGCATGGAAAGTGTGATATTGCTGGTTATAAACTTTGACGTATGAAGCTTCACTATACATATGATTAAAATATTTTGTGATCATGGGAGATGCGTTAATGGGATCCTTTATTAATGAAATGGAATATTAGCTATAACATTAAGCCGTTATTTGGTTGACATATGTGATAACATTAATGCTGGCCAAAAGGGCACATGATTCTTTGCTTGCATGGAATTGTTCCTTGTTTGATGATTGGTCGTCATATTGGTTAATGTGAGAGTGGAAAATGACGTGGTTTTGAGTTAGTAGCTTGCACAATGTAAGGATTGTTATGCATTCAATGTGAAAGGACGTGGGATTTGATAACCATGTCCTTCATCTAAGTTTACCACCTTTTCAATTGTTTTGGAATTTCATTGTGCTGTTGGAGTTTTTGCTAAGTGATGGTATGGTCCTAGAGCTGCTCAACTTTGGTAGTTTGGACGACTACTGCACCAGTTTCTCAAAGGTATTCAAAGCGCTAAGGAAAGGTATGTTTCCTGTAGCTTGTTCTTCATCGAAAACATGATTATTTTGGAGTGTATTTTAAAGAATGGCTTTGTTTCAATTGGTTTTTTAAGTGCAATTTATCTTCCCTTCAATTTCAAAATGGTTCTTGAATTCCTTTGAAATATTTTAAGATTTTATTATTGTTCCCTTCTCTGGTTAATTTGAGTTTGAGTTAGCTATTCCCTACAATAAATGATATGGATATATTTTGAATACCATGTGCTCATAAAACCTTAATTTGAGTTTTGAAAGGTACAAACTATTTCTTTTCTTTGACCCATCATTTTTCTGGTAGTCATTTTGCTCCCTTGCCATCTCTCATCATTTTGATGCCAACATTTGCTTTGCGATATCATTCTAAGAAACAATTCGAGTTTTAAGAAGGGTTCTTATTTTGCATGCAAAGTAGAGGATTTATAAGTGTTTTATTTAACTTTACACCATCAAACTAAGAATAATTATCCTGTACATATGGTGGGTTTGGGAAATACAACCATGTTCTAGTCATATCAATATCAACTACTTTTGTTCACAATTTTTATAAACCCTAAATACAGTGTTGCGATAAAGTTTCCCTATCATGATTTCAAACAGAGGTCTCATAAAATATTCATTAAGTAGGCTTTGGATTTCAAAAGTCAAGCCATTGATTTTTGTCATGCATTGATAGCTTAGGTTATAATGTTGTGCATAGCTAGTTTTGATGTTGATTCTGTTGATTGAAATTTCGAAGTCGAGACTTGAATACTGTTAGAACATATGTATATACTAGCAGAGTCATATTAAATGTTGAAATTGAATGAATACCTGATTTCAAATCCTTTTCAAATATGAAATATTTATACATAGATTTGAAACCCTTACACCCGAAATAGGGTATAAGAAATATAAAGTTTCATAAGTTTTAGTTTGACAAAATGTGGTTGAAGCAACAATAAAGTGAACTTGTGTATGTTTGTTTTATAACATCATGTTAGATGGATTGAAAGCTTTTTGTTGCTATATTATAGACAAATTAAATTGACCAAAGCAATCATATGACAAATTATATACCAAATTTTTATATTACCTGCTCATTTCAAAATTGGATGGAATTAGTTGTTGAAATGGTAGCACAGTTTGGTCACTAATTTCTAGGTATGATTATTGGAAAACATATGTATATGAACAAGGTTATAATTTTAAAGGAATAACAAATATTTTACACACATAACCAAATCTATCATTATTTCATTTTTCATACATTAATCCCTATGTCCCCCAAAACATATATCATTTAAAGTTCCATCTTCTTTTCCCCCTTTTGTATAAGATAAAATTGTTTTTTGTTTAAGAGAAAAGATTATTTGGCAGTTTGGGATGGCTAGTTTTTGAATGAATGATGAATATACACAAGCTATCACATGTATCGTTAAGAACTGAATTAGAAAAGAAACATTGTCAACTATTTGTTTATGCTAAAGTTGGAATTCCAATCATGAGATCTATTTATGAAATACAATTACAAGATGATATACTCATCATCTAAGTATAAGTCAAGGATGACAAAAAATGATCTATGATAAAAAAAGGGTTATGACTTTTGGTAATTTTATTTATTTTCAAGGTCAATTCCTTCATACTTCCACTTTTCATAAATTATTCATAAAGTCCCAATATCATGTTTCATTTTAACTCATGTTCTTCTCCCTGTTATATAAATAAATTTAAAAAGAAAGGATAACGGGCATACTAACAATCAATGCAAATAACAGAGAAGCAAAAATAAGAGACTTATATTCTCTGTCCATTTTGATGTAGAATCAAAGGATTTTAATCAACTCCTACATTCTGGTCTTCTTAATATTGCAGACCAAGGATATTTTAACTCTCCTCTACCACCTATCAGACCTCCATTACAACCTCATCCTAGCATCACCGATATTCCTGTAGAGCCACATGTGTCCTTGCAGCCTAAAATTTCAGTTAATGATGGCTAGAATGAAATAGTTCATAATCGTCAACCTTATCATCATGGTTGTCGTATTGTATCTTTTCCACTCCCTCCACCTCATCCTAAGAAGCCACTTCAACCTGTTGTTTCCATAGCTTCACATGCATCGTCAATTCAATAGCCTAATAAAATCAAAGCTTTAGTTCATGAGCTTGATCCAAGTAAAGGGAAGCAACCTGCTTGCTCACCTAACTCTGGTTCATCAAAGAACTCTTCCTACTATGTTACCTCACATTCTAGTCCCCAAAAGCATGAGCCTAGGAATATCACCTTTGGTGATATGCACCTTGAAGCATCATCAAATGAAGACAAAAAATATACCATGGAAGATTTGCAGACACACATGGTGGCTTCATCTCAAGACAATGGACAAAGGAGGAAAACTTCCCACAAGAAATATAATCTTTAATTTCATTTTATGATGACTTTGTGTGGTAGTTTATTTTATTGATGACACACTTATACTTTTTGACAACATATAGTATTTTAATATATTTGAGATCATTTTGGGAGTTACAAGTGTATTTATGGCACTTTAATTTTTTGGGGCTGTCAAATGTGAATTTATTTTATGGATGGTACACATATTGAAATTATGGAGGTACAAGGGGATATTTTGAAAATTAAACAACAAAGTTATTTAGGGGGTCTCCACCTATTAGCTATTATTTATAAAACCCCTTATTATAAGTATTTATTTAAAATTTGTCCCACTTAACTAAAGTTAGTTGAGCTAATCAATACTACCTTTGGGGAATAAAAGAAGGACTTGTTGGAGGGACAAAGCATGCGAGAATAGAGAGGCACAAACTATGATAAGGTTTTTTCTTGCTCTAAAGTGAGATTACATTCATATTCTATTCATTTCTAAATTACTTGAAGGCTAGATCTTCTTGTCGATAGAAGGGTTTTATTGAAGGTGGAAATAACAAGGACGAAGAAGCATATATTATTGACATGCTTCCAAAGGTCAATCATTTGTTTTGATAGTCTATTAAATCTTATTTGACTTCTGAATTAGTTTTCAATGCCGATTAGAATTGTTTTGCAGAGTCAAGATAGTGCCACATTTGTGGCTTGTTGATCCAATTTTATTAGTCTCGGTCTTTACTTAAAAGACACCAGTAGTCTCTGTGTGATGTAAGATTCCACCTTTGACTTCTAAGTCTTACTTTGGTCCTTACCCACACAAGGGTATGAAGATAATTTTTTTGGCTGTAATTCATAATTGAATTTGTAAAAATCATTGTTAGGTTTTTGATCTCACAGTTGGACTTGACATGTAATGTTATTTCAGATTTGTCTTCTGATTATTTCTTAAATCTGTCATAAAGTTTAGTTACAAGCTTTTTTATTTTTCTTTTTCTTTGATAAAACACCAAACACATAAAAAACATTAGGCCCAAGTACATATTGCTTGAGGAATAATTGATATTTTTGTAAAGGTTATAAACATAGGGTAATAATATCACCTATCTTGTCTTAGCCTAACAAGATTTCAAAATTTTGTTATAAGGAAATCCATTCCTTTTCATCAACAATTGATAGGCTGATTTTTTGCAGTTTGGTTTCCAAATTGGTTCTAAATTTCCTCTTCTCACTTTTCCAAGATGATTGTATTAGGTTGATTAGTTATACTCCTCCCTAATATTAAGTGTACTCCTTGAAAATCAAGAGGGGGAATACTACAAGAAGGAAAACTAGACAACTCAATAGTGTAAGCAGATTGAGCTATTTTATTATTTGGGTTAGGTGTGGATTTTCCAAGTAGTTGCGGTCTTGGTGGAGGATTGTTACTAAGTAGCTACAACTACTACTACTGTTGAGGTAATTGGAACCATTATTGGGGAAATTGTGGAGCAATTTGTTATTGCTAGTTTCCAAAATAAGTGCCTCGCCACCCTTGTGGCCATTGATAAGTTTGGATTGGTTGTGGTGAATATTGTGGCCAAGACATGTAAAGATACCAATATTGAGGAGGATATTGCACTTGTTGGTTAATTCAAAATGAATCATAGAACTGAAAAGGGTCTTGAGTCATACCTACTGATTTTGGTTGTCATGGTTTCTTTTGTGCATTGAAACAAACTTGCTTAGTTTATTCATTAGTTCCTTGATAAAAAAACCTTTATTTTAGGTAAAGAAGTATATTTGTTAGTATCATGATTCTATTCACAAATTTTGCTTGCTTCAACATTATTTAGTGGGTACTCCCTGAAGGGATGTTTCTTTCTACACTTTGAGAAAAATATTGATAATGCTTTCTCAACCTCTGCCTGGAATACAAATATTGTTAGTGTACACATCAACAATGGGGATACCAGGATCTACATACTTGGTAGTAATAACTCTTCCAAGCATCAAATATGTAAGTTGAGTAATTACTTGGACAATTGGAGGATCCTTCCTCTTCCTTCCAGGTTTATTTAATCATAATTCTCATACAACCTTGGCATAAATATGCACATCCATGATGGATTGAAATAATGAGATCTTAGCACACACGTTCTTTAGATCCCCAAGGAAGTCAAACTCAGGTTGGGAAAGGGTTTTTTCAATGTTTAACCTCTTCGTATAGGGAGAAAATGTTGCATCCTTAGATTATAGCCGATTTGAACTTTCAGGGGAAGTAATTTGTGGAATGTTTGGAGAAGGATTAATAGACTGATTTTTTGCAGTTTGGTTTCTAGATTGGTTCTGAACTTCCTGTTCTCCCTTTTAAAAAATGATTGGATTAGTTTGATTATTTAGATTCCTCTCGTATATTAAGTGTACTCCTTGACAATCAAGAGGGGGAATAATACAAGCATGAAAACTAGACAACTCAATAGTGTAATCATATTGTGTTGTTTTATTATTTGGGTTAGGTGTGGATCATGCAGGCAATTGTGGTCTTGGTGGAGGATTATTCACAGGAAGCTACAACCATTGCTACTATTGAGGTAATTGGAACTACTATTGGGGAAATTATGGAGGAATTTGTTTTTGTTGGTTACCAAACGAAGTGCCTCACCACCTTTGTGTCCATTGATAAGTTTGGGTTGGTTGTGGTGAATATTGTGTCCAATACATGTAAGGATACTAGGGTTGAGGTGGATATTGTGCTTGTTGGTTAGTTGAAAATGAATAATAGAACTAAGAAGGGTCTTGAGTCATACGTAGTGATTTTGGTTCTCGTGGTTGCTTTTTTTAACTGAAACAAACTTGCTCAGTTTCTTCACTAGTTCCTTGATACACAACCTTTATTTTAGGAAAAGAAGGACAACTATTAATATCACGATTTTGTTCACAAATTTTATAGACTTCAACATTATTCAGTGGGCGCTCCCTTGAGGGATGTTTCTTTATACACTTTGAGAAAAACATGGATAGTTCTTTCTCAGCCTCTTCACATTTATTCTTAACTTGCAGTGTGTCAAATAGTGAACTCAAAGAACTAAGAATATTAGTTTTAAAATTTTACAACAAATTACCAGTTTTAGTGCGAGTGGATCCTCCTTCGAATGACTTAGTGATTATAGAAGCAACATCTCTTAGAGATTTTCCATGCTTTGAAGTCCCTCGTGAGTACCACTTGCATAACTCACAAATTTGGTCATATGCTATTTGGGAAATGTCACCTCCACCCATCAAATTTAAAATATCAAGGCATTAGTATTTTATACCTTTGATTAGGATGGTATTCAAAATGTCCTTATCCAATTTACTTTGTTTGGAACTTTGCAAATTATATTGAAACCTCTCCACATAGTCCTCCAGACTCTCATCCTCCTTCTTAGTCATATTGAATATTTCTTCACAAAGATATCTTGTCTTGCAATAGTCTTGATGCTTCTTTATAAAATATTTCTTCATGTCATCCCATGTATGGATGCTTTGCCCACCATGTCCCATGAACCAACATAGTGTTGCATTATTTAAGGTGGTAGGAAACAAGTTCATATTATGAGCATCTATTGTATAGTCATAAATTATGCAAAGGACATTGAACTCAAACAAGAAAGTATCCGGGTCTTCACTGAATAGTCCATTAAAATTTGGTAGAGTTGATGGATAAGTATTCTTCATAGGAGAATCATCTTCAGGGTCTCAGATTGGAAAATCAAAAGTGATGGTTACACCCTGGTTGGAACCAGTCCCTTATGCTTTTTCCATGATAGTGAGCACAGGGTCTATCAATGGTGGTGTTTTTGATGCTCTTGACTCCTAAGAAAAAAATAATTCTTTTGAATATGATGGTTCGTGATATGGATTATGCTAAGAGTCTAAATTTGAATCATGTTATCCATTAAACAATTCTTCTATATGCACAAAGCCTTTAGTGGGAGGATGAAACTCTGCTTTTGTTGCAGAAGAAATTTCTGGTACAGATTTAGGAGTTGATTGCCTCCTATAACCTTGTTGAATATGAAGTCTTGTCCCTGAGCTTCCTCCTTGTGAAGTTCTACTTGCAAATTGGTTAGTACCTTGGTGGATCTTACTACACCACATGCTTGTGCTCTTGGATTTATAGTTCTATTCATTCACATATATGCTTCTAACTAATATGCAAAACATTGTGTATGAGATCTTACATAGAGGGACATAGACTATTCCTACGATGAAAATCCCCTTACCATGTGTTATCTATTCCAATTGAACAAAATTTTCAAAGTATTTTGATACCTCCTCGGAAATTGTGCCAAAAATGATGGGTCTACTATATAGCCTATTAATTCCTACAAGGGAATCTAGTCTACTAGTGGACTTAATTGTCAACCTAGGGCTTGTAAGCTTGTGAGGTGTTATGCAAAATATATGCAAGGCTTAGGGGTTAATGATATAGTTGGATATTTCTTATCATGTTGTTAAAAACTACCTAGAAACCCATTCAAATGAAAATCAAGAAACCGTAACAACAAAAACATAGTTGATGATTTACACATTTTGTAGCATAAGACATGTAACAATGAATCATTAAGTAATAACGAAATCAATGCTTGCTGAAACACACACACACACACACTTTCAATTATGAACATAACTTAAGAACAAATTTAACTTGACAAACATTTAAGTAATCATGTGCTAAACATAAATATATAGTATAAAACTATAAACAAAATGGTGAAGCAACACCAAGTTCTTTTAGAGCAGGCCCTTTCTTTGTGGAGCGAGGTACTGGAGAAGATTTATAGTTCCAAGTATTCTCCAGTAATCTAACTATCATATGCAATAATGAGGAACTGTGTTTGTATTAAGAAAATATATGATTTTCAGTGAAACTATGTTTCTACAATCTCCTCCCCCTTTGGAATTTTTCCTTTGCTTCTCTGTCTGAGGGAAAATCATTACTCTTTTGTTTAACTGATTAAAAGAATAATTGAATGGACATAATGAGCCACTTAGTTGAAGAATTGATGAATCTTCAAGTGGTTGCTAACATATTCCACAATGATTTAATAAAAATAGAGCATCTTATTCAATTACATAGTTACAACAATAATACAACTGAGCATCTAACATAATTAAGAAATCAAATTAGTGGCTAGAATATAACATGGTATTAATTCTTCTAAAGATGCTTCGTAATTGTAGTGAAATGCATCTATGATTTCATCATCGTGGTAGCAAATTTATTGAACATCATAGAAACTTCTGTTGCTAGTCCACGATTCCTTAGCAACTAAATAATAACAATGCAATATTTGAAAACTAGTAACAAATGAGAGGTAGCATGCTTCATATCCTAGATTTACAACACTGGTTTTGATGACTGGGACTTGTAAAAATGGTGTTGTTGATTGGGATTTTCAACAATACACAATATTCATGGATCCATAGCAAATTCTAAACCTCAGAGATTTGCAGTAAATAAGACTTCATTATTAGGACAAGATCCGCAACAATCAGGGTTCTGTAGCATTCTCTCTTCCACAACTTACCATTCCTTTGATTTTCCCGGCATGCATCCAAACTATAGAAACTATATCTATAGTTTAAGCACAAAAGACACCACTTCTACCAAATGTATTACATAATTCATTAAATTTCATATAAAATAAAGCAAGGTAGACTCGAATGATATATGAGCCAAATTGGTTATAGTTAAGGATATAATGAGGTGAAAAAATAATAATGAAGTGTGAAAACAAAAGGACAAAGGTGATATAAAAATGCTAAAACATGGTCCCATCAACTGGTTAACATTAAGAAATACGAGCTTGCTTAGTAGTGATTGGTGGATTTAGGGTTTGTGTGATCTAGGTGGATCTCGGTGGCCAACCACTTTTTCCATTGAATCAACTTTTCGAGCCTATGGTTTTGATAAACCATGATATTCACCCTTTTGATGGGGAGTGGAATGTAATACCATCTTCATTTTTAAATTACAAACATCATGTAATGATTTCCTAGTGGTCTTATGTACATGCCTACAACAAAACATTAATGCACTAGATCCCATTAGAACTCCACAGTTAAGCGTGCTCGGGCTAGAGTAGTATTGGGAAGGGTCATTGCCCGAGAAGTGCTAGTGTTTTACATGCCTATGGAATTTTATAAACTTAGATTAATTTATCCCACATGCATCATGTAAATTGTTCTCCTCTCACCCTCTCATATATAATTTAGGTGAAGGAGACCCTTTAAGCATGCAATTGAGTGTGATGTAAATCTTGTTGCGAATGAAGCGTAGCCAACATCTCTTTCTTTTTAGAGATAGGATACCCCATTCTACCATTTTGTGTTCTACAATGTTTTTCTCTTTTATTCACTAATAGAAGTTGGGTTTCACTATATTTCTGTGTTTCTTGCAATATCTCTATGTATTTCATTGTTATATCTCTGCTATATTTATGTCTTCATGTCGTTCTCAAAATAATCTGGATCAATGGTATTAGAATAGTCTGCTCCTTGTCATTTCTCTAAGAAGGTCCCCGATGAGGTCATGGTATAGATATTTGGGTCTTGAGCTAGTTTTGCTTGAGGACAACCTCCCTCACTGGCCCAAGCGACCTCCCATAGTGGAAGAAAAGAGAGATGACATAGAAAGATATCCTTTCAAGATGTTGCTTGAGGAATCCCTCGTGCAACAAAGGAATGAGATGATGGAAAAATTTGCTCAGATCCTTCTAAGACTATTGATGGAGATGACTGAGGCATCTTCAACAAGCAACCATTTCAGAGGTGAGACACCCTCCAAGGTACAAGTCAATTTCGATATCCCCTTATTTGAAGGCTAGATAGATGCGGATGCTCTAGAAAAATGGTTGAATCTGCTAGAAGGTTATTACTCCTTCCAAATTTTTTTTGATACTGAAAAGATCACCTTCGTGCTCCTTAAATCCCTTCCCGATGTCAGAGCTTGGTGGGAAGGTTACTGGGAGAGGTGCATCGCGAATGAATCTACACCATTCAAGAGAGAACCCACTTGGGAAGCCTTTGTAGATGCCCTAAAGGAGGAGTTCTACCCTATCATAAATTATGATGACTAGTGCATGATATGGATGACTATGTGTCAGAAAAGAGATCAAATGATGTTGGAGTACGCTAACATATTTCATACCTTGCGGTCAAAATTGGGTATCAAAGACTCCGAGCGAGACCCGATTTTGAAATATCGCAGTGGTCTGCATAGGTACATCCAAAAAAAGATGGATTTATTGGACATCTCCTCATTGGGAGATGCTTATCTATATGCAGTCAAAATTGAGCATAAATTCAAGCAATAGAGTAAGCAAGAGTTCAAGTTTGCAAATCTGCAACAACCGAAGTATGGTAAAGATGACCCTAACTCACAGAACAACTAACCTCAAGACAACCAGTACAAGTCACATTAAAATAAGGGTAACGAGAAGAAAAATGACACTAGAAAGTGGTGTGACTTCCACAAAATATCTTGGCAAAACACCGATGAATTTCACTCCAAACAATCATTGGTAATTGAGCTCAAAGAAACAGATCTAAGCCCCAACTCAGACTCTGATTCATAAAAGAATAAAAGGAGACATATCATTGATTCATAACCCACTACTACTATCGCAACCACAAAAATCCAACCAGAAGAACCATAGGATCTTGAGGAGGGGGAGTGCCTCTTCCATTCACAGATGTGGGTGAAGGGGAACCCACTACATTTCATTGTTGATAACAGAATCCAAAAGAACCTCATCTCAATAGAGGTTTTAAAGTAGTTGGATTTCATGAAAGCACCACACCCACATTGATCCAGTTGGATATCGGTGGCCACCAACCTTTTCCAACTCGCTCAAAACAATTTTCTGGCAATTTTGGCAATTTACTATTTTTAGTAGTTTTTAACTTCCGAGGCCATTTTGAGGGCCTAAATGAAGGTTTTTTGGGATTGAGCTTCTCAATGATATATGAAGGCTCTATTTGAGCCCCCAAAATGAATCTCCTCGATGATACCTTACCAACGAGCTATCGTGTGCCTCAAACGAAGATCGTATGCCAAAGTTATGCCTCCAGGAAGTTGATACACCAAACTACCCAAAACGAGGTCCACAAAACTGTTGGCTTTTTATCTTCCGGGGTTAGGGTTTTGGATTTTCTTTATGATAAAAAGGCATTTGGAACCTCATTGTAAAATAATCTTCTCATATATGCGAGTAGCCGTCAAATCTCTTCTCAGAGATAAGTTGCCACCATTCTAGCGAGTCTTTCACTCTGTATTTTACAGTCTTTGTACATTTTCGCTCATTAATAGAAAATTGTGTATTACTGTATATCTATTTTTATGGTTGCATCTCTGATACAATTCTATTATAATATTGGATATCTGAGATATCTCTGTACATTTCTTTATTATATCTCCGCTCTCATTTCATGCCGAAAATAATCCAGATCAGTGGTATCAGAGTAGGCTGCTCTTGATCATTTTTTCAGTGGATGTCCTCGACGAGATTTGGGTACAGAAAGTTGGGTCTTGAGATTTTCTCTCTTGAATACAATCTCTCTCGCATGCCCAAGAAACCCTCCATGGAAGAAGAAAAGAAAAATGATGGAGCAAACGATTCTATCAATTTGTTGCTTGAGCAAGCTCTCATGCGACAGAGGGACAAAATGATGGAGAATTTTTCCCACATCCTTCAACGCCTGCCAATAGAAAAAGGCGCATATTCATCAAAAAACCACTTTGGAAGCACCTCTCCTTTCAAGGTACAGGTTAATTTTGATATTCCCATATTTGAAGGTCAGATAAATGTGGATGCCCTAGACAAATGGTTAAATCTGCTAGAAGGTTATTTCTCTGTTCACCATTTTCCGACAGGGAAAAGATCACCTTCGCACTCCTTAAATATCTCCCCCATCTCAAACATTGGTGGGAAACTTACTGGGAGAAAAGTTCCATAGAAGAGTCTGGAATATATGGGGCCGATCCCACTTGGGATTTTTTTGTGGATGTGGTAAAGGAACAATATTACCCTGTTGGCAACTATGAGGACCAATATATGAGATGGACCACACAACAACAAGAGAGGGGCCAAGCAGTTCTGGAGTTCACCAATACCTTCCATACCTTGTGCACCAAGCTGGGTATCAAAGACTCCAGACGAAATTTGGTTCTGAAATACCATGGGGCTCTACACAAATACATCCAAATTGAAATGGATTTTTTGGACATCTCATCACTTTGTGCTGCTTATCGATATGTTGTTAAAATTGAGCAAAACTTTAAGCACCAGAACAAACGGGAGTTCGGGTTTGCAAATCTGTAACAACCAAAGTATGATAAAGACGACCCTAACAAATAGTCTCTTGAAAACCAATCCAAGCCACATGAAAATAAGGGTCACGGGAAGACGAATAAGGACACTAGAAAATTGTGTGATTTACACAAAATCCCCTGGCACAACACCGATCAATGTCGCTCAAAACAATCATTGGTGGCTGAAACCAAAGACAAGGAGCCGAACCCTGATTCCGAATTTGATTCAGAAAATATTGACATAAGGCATATCATCGACACAGACCCCATTGCTATTGTTGCGACCACAACAATTAAAATAGAAGAACCAACAGATCTTGAAGAGGGGATCACCTTTTTCATTCACAGATGTGGGTGAAGGGGACTCCATTTCATTTTAGTATTGATAGCGGAAGCCAAAATAACCTCATCTCAACAGAGGTTGTCAAACAGTTGGGATTGTCAACAACACCACACCTACAACCATACAACATTGGGTGGATTCGCTAGGGACAAGATCTTCGTGTTAGCCAACAGTGTCGATAGTCATATGACATCCAACCCTTCAAGGATGAGGTATTATGTGATGTTGCCCCATTGGATGTCTGTGATGTTCTCTTGGGCCAGCCATATATGTGGAACCACCATGTTATCTATGAGTCTCGACCCCGTAGTGTCATTGTTACTCTGGGGGGTCATCTCTACAGGATACTAGAGGTGGTTTCGACTACTGTCCCACCTAAATAGTGCCGCAAGGTAGTATCTCATACTACAAAATTTAGCTTCTTCACAAAGGTGAACAGAAGGATACTGCAACCGCTACAACCTTGGCCCAAGCACCTTCTATACAACATAAGCAGGTCGACAAGAATGCAACAAAGCACAAATATTCCTTCTACAAACAAACATCTCATGTAGCCAGAATAGTTAAAAAGGTCCAACCCTTCCAGCCACAGGTTCGTGAAAACCTTCAAAAATCTAAGTAGCACAACTTCTCCAAGAAGGTAAGCAACTCATCAAGATGCAGATTCAACAAACTATTTTCCCTCTCCCCCGGGCACTCAACGCAATGGATACCATTGCTTATTAAGGAGGGAGGATTGATCCAGGTGGATATCGATGGCCACCCACCTTTTCCAACTTTCTCAAAACAATTTTCTGGCAATTTTGGCAATTTACTATTTTTAGCAGTTTTAAACTTCCCGAGCCATTTTGAGGGCCTAAATGAAGGTTTTTCAGGATCGAAATTCTCATTATCAAGTAAAGGCTTTGATTGAGCTCCCAAAATGAATCTCCTCGACGATACCTTTCCAACTATATATTGTGCGCCCAAATGAAGATCGTATGCCAAAGTTATGCCCCGGGAAGTTGATACGCCAAACTACCCAAAACGAGGTCCACAAAACTATTGGATTTTCATCTTCCGGGGCTAGGGTTTTGGATTTTCTTTATGATAAGAATGCCTTTGGAGCCTCATTGTAAAATCATCTTCTCACATATGCGAGTAGTCATCACATCTCTTCTCAGAGATAAGATGCCACCATTCTAGCGAGTCTTTCACTCTGTATTTTACAGCCTTTGTACATTTTCACTCATTTATAGAAAATTGTGTATTACTGTATATCTGTGTTTATGGTTGAATATTTGATACATTTATGTTATAATATTGGATATATGAGATATCTTTGTACATTTATTTATTATATCTCCACTCTCATTTTATGCCGAAAATAATCCGGATCACACATCCATACAACATTGGGTGGCTTCACCAGGGACGAGATCTTCGTGTCAGCTAGTAGTGTCGCATGTCCTACGACATCAATCCATTCAAGGATTAGGTATTGTGAGATGTTTCCCCACTGGAATTATATGATTTTCTGTTAGGCCAACCATATATGTGGAAGCGTCATGCTATTTACGAGTCTCGACCCCGTAGTGTCATTGTTACTTTGGGGCGTTAGCTCTACAGGGTACCAAAGGTAGTTTCGACTACTGTCCCAACAAAACAGTGCCACAAAGTAACCTCTCATACCACAAAGTTTATCCTCTTAATGATCTTTTCAAAAGGTGAACATAAGGACACTACAACTACTACATCCTCGGCCCAAGACCTTTCTATATAGCAGAAGCAGATCAACAAGATTGTATAAGAGCACAAAGATATTCTTACTGCACCTATGGGGGTGCCTCCACATTTCATAGTCAAGCAAAGTTATAACATATCCATTCATGCTCTTCATGTTGCATATTCACTGACAAAGTCCTCCCACACTTAGGTATATCATGCAACTATATTGGTTGAACATATCCAACCCCTCCAACAACAATCTCACGACAACCTTCAACAAGCTAAGCATGAAAACTTCTTCAGCAAGGCAAGCATCTCACCAAGGTTCAGATTATAAAAGCTTCCCCGAGAGCTTAATGCAATGGGGAACATTGCTTCCTAAGGGGGGAGGAATGATCTAGGTGGATCTCGATGGCCAACCAACTTTTCCAGTGAATCAACATTTCGATCCTATGGTTTTGATAAACCATTATATTCACCCTTTTGATGGGGAATAGAATGCAATACCATATTAATTTGTTAATTACATATATCATGTAATGATTTCCTAGTGGTATTATGTACATGCCTACAACATAACATTAATGCACAATATCCCATTAGAAATCCACAATTAAGCGTGCTCAGGATAGAGTAGTACTGGGACGGGTGATTGCCCAGGAAGTCCTAGTGTTTTACATGCCTATGTCATTTTATAAATTTAGATTAATTTATCCCACATGCATCATGGGAAATTTTCTCCTCTCACACTCTCATATATAATTGAGGTGAAGGAGACCCTTTAAGCATGCAATGGAGTGTGATGTAAAGCTTGTCGCGAATGAAGCGTAGCCAACATCTCTTTCTTTTAAGAGATAAGCTACCCCATTCTACCAGTTTGTGTTCTACAATATTTTTCTCTTTTATTCATTAATAGAAGTTGGGTTTCACTATATTTTTGTGTTTCTTGCAATATCTTTGTGTATTTCCTTGTTATATATTTGCTATATTTCTTTCTTCTTGTCGTTCTCAAAATAATCCGGATCAATGTGTTTGGTGGAGGGAAACTCAAGATAAAACCCATAAAGATGGAGTCTATCTTCAAGTTGCCAGATCTGATTAATACAACTAAAATTAGGAGATTTATTTGGGAAATGTAGTACCTATGGAAGTTTATAATATCCTTTTAGTTGTAGTTGTGCCACTTCATGCCATAACAACCAGTGAAATAGTTTTCAGTGGCAGAATAATTAACATAAAAATTTCGATGAGTTGAAATAGAAGCTATGTCAAGCATCAATTATTGCATTGCCTAATTTGTATAAGCCTTTATAAGTGGATACATGTGCAAGTGGTTATGTTATGGGAAAGATATTGATGTAAGGAGGTAATATGTTATACTATCGTTATGAAAATATTCATGGTGGAGTCCCAAACTACCCTACATATGATAAGGAACTCTACACCTTGGTTCAAGTTGTTAAGAAATGGAAGCATTATCTAATGAGTAAGGTAACAATTATCCACACTAATCACTAGCCATTGTATTATTTGTAGGGACATATTAAGCTTCAACAAACTTGACACTACAAGTGGATGGAGTTTTTGTAGCAATTTCATCTGGTCATCAAATATAAGAAGGGAAACACTAACAAGTTGGAATACATTCTTTCAAGGCCACCCACATCCAAGATTATAGTTTGGTAACTCTTATGCACATGGAACCTTTTACCCATGATCCATACAAAGATGCATACATGGAAGGCGAGGACTTTAAAGAGGTTTTTAAATAGTTACGGGGCCAAATTTGTGTAGAAGAAGATGATAGGAAGGATAATTATCATCTCCATAATGTGTTGCTCTAAAATTTAGACAAGATTTGTGTTATTAAAGTGAAATATTGCAACTTATCAGAGAGGGTCACACCTCCAAAGTTGCAAGACATTTTGGTGTTGGGAAGACAGTTGGAAACTTACAAATGTATGTGTATTGGCCCAAAATGTGAGAAAATGTAGCTAGATTTATTAGAGGATGCATACTTTGTCATATTGACGAGCCTAGTAACAAAAAACAAGGTTTATACCATCCCTTACCTATACCGACTAGACCACGGGATAACATCTCCATGGATTTTGTAATCATTTTTTAAACAATTAGGAAGGGACATGATTTTATGTTTGTGGTAGTTGACAGGTTTCGCAAGATGTGCATTATTATTCCTTGTAAAAATATCACCAAAGAAAAAGAAGTATCAAACATGTTCTCTCAAAATGTCTAGGTTCACTTTGGGATAGAAAGGAACATCATTTTAGATAGGGATACCCGATTTCTAAGTGCCTGTTGGACTACACTTTGGGAGAAGATGGACACCAAGTTGAAGAGATCTACAAATTTCCATCCACAGACAGATGGGAAGAGAGAAGTAGTCAATAGGAAATTGGTTCATCTTTTGAGTGGTTATAATCAAAAGCATCCAAAGACTTGTGATGAAAATTTGATTTACACTCAACACTATTATAACGAAGCAATCCACACTTCTACTGGTAAGTTCCCTTTTAAAACTTGATTTGGGTATTTTCCACCATCTCCCTTGGATGTTGTATATGAAAAACACAAAGGAGAGATGAAAGACATCATAGGAGATGCATTGAAAGTAGAAAACTTTGTTGAAAATATTATGTAGATCCATTTGCAATAAGAGGAGACATTGAAGAAGTCACAAGAAAAGTACAAGGCTCGACATGATCAACACATAATTGAGAAAAAATTCAATGTGGGAGACAAAGTTTGGTTGCATCTGAACAAAGAAAGGCTCGAGGTCTTGGTAAGAATACCAAGGCTCTATTGTATGGTCCTTTTGAAGCATTTGATAAGGTGGGAGATAATGAATAAAAACTTGTTATACCCTCATATATGTGCATTTATTTAGTAGTGAATGTGGAAAATATGAAACTCTATGAGCCTTCTATGTTGGAGTAGGAAACTGATGAGTAGGTCCTACCTACAATAGAATACTTAGCACCAGGTGCTCAAGCAAAGTTGGTAGAATAATTCTAGAACTACTAGACAAGGGTAGCATGAACTCTGGTAGATAGGGTTGAAAGGGAAACTTCCAGGCAAGGCCAAATGGTAATGTAGGGAGAAGGTAGAGAAAAATTTCCTGACCTCATTAAGTAAAATCTTTTGGGGACTAAAAGCATTCCTAAATGGGGATGTATGATCTAGAATGGGTCATTATATAATTTTTCATATATCTTGGTACTTTATGAGTGGAAAAATTTGAGGAATTGGCTTACCAGGCCCATCTTAGGCATAGGTCCAAATTTGGTGATTTTGGGTCCAAAACATTCTAGAGTTAGTTTAAGGCATCAAACGACACTTTTTGGGGTCATAAATTTACAAGCCTATGTTCAGCCCCGTAACACTATTTCCAACAATGCAAAAAACACCTCAATCAAAGTTCGTATGTGGAAGTTATGCCTCCAGCAAGTTGACCCATCCTATTGAGCACCACGGTACCGAGTGGACGCCATGTCAACCCCCATTACTCATGCATGTGGGGCTATTTATGTGTGTAATCTCAAGAATATTATAGAGGTTCCAAATCCCTAACACTAATTGAAGGTCAAGGCATGCAAAAAACCCTAATCCTAACCCCAGGAAGAGAAGGAAGAGAAGGGGTTCCATTCTTTTGGTATTATTATTGTTCCATAGTTGAGTAGAGAATCTAGGAGTGGGATATTGAAGTATAACATAGGAGGACAAATATTATGTAGTAGCCATTCAGGCCGTAGTGTCCATGACAACTCCATAGTTAGTGCCCCTTTCTTTGTACTTACATTTCATAACTGATAAGAAGAGAGCAATTCATAGGCCTCACCTTCTAGCTGCGATTTCTTTTGTATTGGGTTTCCCAGGTCACATCTTGTGTTCATTTTTGTGGATGGTTTGTTCATTTGTTTATTTATTTCATTTCGGTTTAAGTTATTTCCATAATTTTGAGCACTACACTAGTAATAATAAATATGAGATCTAAGGTAATAAACTACAAAATAAAATATTTCAAAACATTTTAAGATTTGTTGTGATGAACTGTTCTAGTGGAATATCCACAACAATTTATAGATCAATTGAAAAATCTATTGTTGTTGTGTTCATGTATCCTTCAAGCATAGATATGCCCCACAACAAGGGATTAAGCATCATATTCTCCTTAATAATTTCATGGAATTCAACAAGTTTTCTTTCTATCTTGTATTAGTACAATAGTAATAAAAGATGGTGAAAGGGTTTATATAAGTAACCTTTGATAACTGTGGAAGTAAATTTGTTACTTCCCATGTCTAGTAGAATGTCCAAGAGATCCCTCTCACCATCACTTTTGTCATTGCTTTCACCTCTCTTGGCCAAGTAGTCCTTTATGAATTTATTAAGAATATCATACACCTTTTTCCTTGTAGATTAATGTATTACAAAACAAGCACTGAGGAGCCAAGAAACAAAGACCAGGGAAATAGTCTACCAAGTTGGGAGTTGCATGAAGCATCATCAACACTGAAAAATAATTTATTAACTCTTCAAATGCTCAAGACCTAGGATTTAATATTTCTCAATCAAAGGCCATGTTGCCTAATAGATTAAACATGAAATGGAAAGCAACATGTTCAATATCTACACACTTTGATTCCTTCACAAAGCCTTCATAAAGCCAATGAATAATATGATATACTTGATCTCTTCTGGCGTATGATCTCTTCTGGCGTATTACAAAGCTTCTAACCTCTCGACATAAAATAGTCCATCATTAATATCCATAGCACATGCTAACTAGATCCATCCACATCAACAAATAAATATTGAAGCCATGTACCGTGAAAGAGCTTTGGTTTCATCTTTAACAACCTACCCTGCAAAAATGTGGTCATGGGTTTTGAGAACTTCCTTTGCCATGACAAGAGATGAGATTGATCCATTGAGGTTTCATTTAGAGAGACATTAAAAGATCGTATTTGATTGCAAGGTGGAAGAGAAATTGAATAGGAGAATGGAGAAATGAACAATCACAACTAACAAGATGGTTTGGTAAAATCAATAATATAAAACAACCAATAAAAATAATTAAAGATTAAAAAGGTCACCCCTTTAAAAAAATGTCTTTGACATAATCATGATGTCAACTCATTAATACAATATTAAATTATTTAAATTCTTCATTTATTAAATATGCATAAAACAAGCTCATATACACCTAGGGTTTTCCCACCCCTTTCAAGATATAAGTTAAGATCATTCCCACCACTCCTACTTAGAGATATGAGTTCTAAGCCGTTGAAATTGACATTTTCATGCATTGTATTGTTACTTTAAACGAAGAAAATATTAAATTATTTAAATTCTTCATTTATTAAATATGCATAAAACAAGCTCATATACACCTAGGGCTTTCCCACCCCTTTCAAGATATAAGTTAAGATCATTCCCACCACTCCTACTTAGAGATATGAGTTCTAAGCCGTTGAAATTGACATTTTCATGCATTGTATTGTTACTTTAAACGAAGAAGGCTTGACATTCATCTTCAATTCTTGTCCAATGCAGGCAAGCGACTTCACTCTTATTTCATCCTTATTATGTTCTACATAATATCCCCACCCTTGCCCTCATATTACAAAATTTAAATCTAAATATAATATAAAACCTTGAATATTTAATAAAATTGATATTAAAACATTCATTTAATTGACTCATCATCTTACTTTTTATGCAATTATAACTTGTTAATGGATATTGTTAGGAAGTTATAGCAATATGAGAGTAACCCATGAAAGGTTGGAAATAAGATACAATAATTAGTAAGCGTTAAGGGTAAAATCAATGAGTAATTGCATTATGGTTCCAAAGGGAAGAGAATAGTATTGATGTATAAAAAGTTAATGACGTGTATACTTAAAATTACACGTGGCATATCGTCATGGCATCAAAGGCTAGTTAAACCCGAGTCACCTTTCATAATCACAATGTCTCCTTACATTGTATTTGTATAAAAATGCTATATGTATACATGAAACTTATATATTCTCATAAAATATTCATATGAAAGTAGCTTTTGTTTCATTAAAAATGCTATATGTATACATGAAACTTATATATTTTCCTAAAATATTCAAATGAGTAAAGTAGCTTTCGTTTCATGAATATGAATGATATGGAAGTCATGGGAAGTTGAACCCACCCTTTATTATCTCCATTCAACGTAGACTTTAATATGTTAAGCAAATAAGTCAACAACTATAAACACGTTGGACATGTATCATTGTCCATCGCTCCACCAACTCAAAATCTATAAATATTATTTATATTTAATATACGTTTATAAGTCATCAGGTTACCATCACCTCACTTTATAATTTTCATTGTTTTTTAAAGTTTCCCTCAAAATCTATAGATATTATTTATATTTAATATACGTTTATAACTCATCAAGTTACCATCACTTAAATTTATAATTTTCATTTTTTTTAAAGTTTCATATTTAAAAATTTAGTCTGTGTACATATGATATTTGTATATATACATCATGAGTGGGTTTAATGGTTAAGAACATGTGTTTTCTCCTAAAAGATCATAAGTTCAAATCTAAAGAGGATAGGGTATGTATATCTCTATAGATTTTAGTAGTCAAATCGCTGCATAAAGGGGTCTCTTGTCTTGTCCCACAAACAAGGGGGTCTCATACACCATTTTGGTGTCTAGGCCATGACCTTAAAACTAGATTATTATTATTATTATTATATTGAGAAAAATAAGGTGTTTTACAATTCAACATGGGATAGCCTAGATCTTGAGAAATTTGATCCCTCACAATGTTTGATAGATCCGAGTTTAAAATAAATCTTATTTTCAAAATGGGCAAATAGAGATGGGATGGAAATGTAAGAAAGAGTAAGAAGTAGTTTGAAAAGAATACTACATATTTGCAATTAAAGTACAAGCTCATTATAAAAATATTGATTTTATTTTTGGTTGTTTATAACAATTTGAAATTCAAATTGCATGAAGGTTCGAGGTTTTCAATAATTCTTGTGGTTGGTGGGGTTTTATTCAATAATTATATGAAATGAATTTTAAATTTCATAACATCATTTACAACTTGAAAAGGAATTCATCTTTGCCATTCAAATTAAGCTTTCTTTAGTCTTTATAGAGATAAAGTCGACAAGATTGTTGAATCTAAAAACTAGGAAGTAGAAGAGAAAATAATTCACAATATAGTTCTAGAATAAAAAAAATCAATCGCAAAAATGCTAGAAAGAAAGAAAATAAAAACAATGGTTAGTGGTTTTACATTAATTGAGAAGACCCATAACAAGAAATCAAGTAATGGGTTGAGAAGACACAAATCCAAAAGGTCTTTAGTGTATATCTCTATTTGACTCTTTTGAATCATTATTTGGTCATTTTGAAAACCAACACCTTAGAATGATACACGTTATTATCAAAGATGTGAACACAATGGAACAAGAGAAAAAAATAATTTATAAAATAAATTTTAAAATAAAACTTGTAAGAAATAGTCATATCAATTAATGCTTAGCAAACATGTTAATACAATCTAATTGTTTAACTTACATAATACAAAAATATTACGCAAACACCCTTTCATCATTTTTAGCAATGGAATTTTATTATTTACAATTTATATAAACAAATATAAATATGATAAGTTTTATGGAATTTTATTATTTACAATTTATATAAACAAATATAAATATGATAATTTTTTTTATGTAAGGATACAACCACATTAAATAAATACATTCAACATAATTACTATAAATAATCTCTTATTACAACCTATATTAAATTAAATTGTAAAAAAAAAAAAAATGGATATTCCTTTAACCAAAATTAAATTTCTTTCCAAACATGTTATACATTTAACTCTTAAAAATGAAAGCCATGTTATACATTTAACTCTTAAAAATGAAAGCCATGTAAAGAGGTCGAGCATGGCAGCAAATATAATTCCCAACTCCAATTGTAACTCGATTTTAATCAAACAACAATAATTATTCAAAATTGTGCCCAATTCTTATAAAGTAGCGACAACTCACATGTGAAGAGTGGAAACCTTAAAGGATATAAATAATTATTTATTTAATCCTTCTAATGATTTATTATTCAAAATTCTGTCCAATGTTATAAGCTAGCGACAACCCACTTTCCACAAGTGGAAACTGTAAAGACATATATATTTTAAGTTCTCATACCTATTTTTGACACATGTTTTATTTTTTCTTCCTTTGGGCTGTAACATGTCCCAAGTTAGAATTTTCGAATGAATAGATAACCAAAAGAAGACGTTTACCTTGTGGGGAGTTGCCAGTTCCAGAAATTTCTTTGCCAACTGAATATCACCGGGAGAAATTGAGTTGACAGGAGTGCATAATAAACCTTCTTGATAGATAGTTCCGATCTTTTTCCATCGTCGGACCAGATCAACGCATCTTCCATTAAAGGTTTTATGACTATGCCAGCAACGTTTAAATTATCAATGTAATTTGTCCATCCAATGGCATGCGCTTTTGACAGATTGAGGTCGCTGCTGGTTATGACTCCAATGCCATCTAGTAGACTGGTTGAGCTTCAAGAATAGATTTAATCAAGATAAGTCTGCCACCCAAGGACAACCAACAATTGCACCAAGTCCCCACTTTCTTTGATAATTTAGTGATTATCCAGTCCCAATCACTCACACGCTGCACCCCTGTCTTTAGATGGTAGCCCAAATACTTGAAACCTCTTTCAAGAGAGTTAAAGCTAAAGGGGAAGAGCCTCTTTAAGGGAATCAATTCTGTCTCCAAAATCCCTTCGAATAGAACACTGGTCTTGGAGGGATTTAGGGACAGGCCTGACGCTTTGTAGAATAAGTCAATCACCTTCAAGATTTCCTCCCATTCATTAAGGCTAGCCTTTGACATAATTAAAACATCATCCACAAAAAGGAGATGTAAGACTCTCATGAACCTTGACACTTTAATCATTGAAATTGTACCTCTTTCAATGTTGGATTTCAGTAAAATGCTAAGGCCTTCCATTACCAAGATGAATAACAAAGGCGACAGTGGGCAGCCTTGGCGAATGCCCCTTCCGCTTCTGAAGAAATTTGTAGCCTCTCCATTAATTAGCACTGCAAAGGAGGCTGAGTTTACATAGGACATTATCCAATTCGCCAATTGCAGTCTTGTTCCAATTTTTAGAAGAATCGGTCTTAAGAAAGTTCTGTCCACACTATCAAAGGTTTTCTTCGAGTCGAGTTTTAAGACAAGGGCCTTCAAATTATTATTTTTTATACTGTGCAAGCTCTCAAGGGATATACCTATAGCATCTTGGATATTTCTTCCTTTAAGGAAACCCATCTGTTCCAAAGAAAGTGCCTTGGAGAGGAGAGGTTTTAGGCGATTAGCGATAATTTTGGAAATAATTTTGTAGGCTAGATTGCAGAGCGAGATAGGACATAAATCGTCAAAGGAGGTAGGATTGTTCATCTTAGGTATCAAGGTCAGGAAAGTGGCATTAAGGCCTCCTGGGATAGCTCCTGTGGTTCTGGACTCTTCCACCATTGCTAGAATATCCTCCCCAACAAGATAAAAAAATAAACAAAAAGTTCGGCTGTCCAACCATCATGACCTAGGCTTTTTTCTTTTTTTGCAGAGTAACAAGACTTCTTTCACTTCCTCCAAGGTAACAGGCTGATATAAAATGTTAGCTTCCTTTTCAGTCATCATCTGAGGATACAGATCCAAAAGTTTGCATTGATCTGGAAAATTCAGCTCCATAGGTGCCTTGTATAATTCTTTAAAACAATGGACTGTTGCCTCCTTCATAGTTTCCTGATCTGTAGCAAAGTAATCTGGACTAGTTTGATTTTTCCAGATATGTTTCTTCGCTCTATTTTCATTCGCGAAGGTATGAAAAAATTTGGAATTTTTGTCACCTCCCTTCAACTAGAGGGCTCGACTGCGCAATCGCCATTGATTCTCCTCGAATTGAAGAATTACATTCCTTTCTAGCTCCAATTGACGCAAAGTCAATGCCAATTCTTTATTGGAGAGATCACTATTCAATAGTTGAAGAGTAGCCTTTATATCAGAATCTAGCATTACTAATTTCTCTTTTTTTTTTCCCAATAGATCTTTGAGTCAGTCCTTTGTTTTTTATTTAAGTTCCTTTAATTTCCAAATCAGTCTTCGTTGCTTGCCGCTTTCAGTCAAAAACCATGGGTCATTCCAAACTTTGATAACAAGTTCCACGAATCCGGCCTCAGAAATCCGGTGAGGATTGAATTTAAAAGGGTGAATTTTGTAATTCGGCTCTCTTCTAGTTGGAGGATGATGGGCGCATGATCTGAAATGTAGGGGAAATCCACCCACGAATTATAAAGACCAGACGTAGTTAAGAGATCTCTAGATACACAGAATCTGTCAAGTCTTCTCGCTATAGACTCCAGCCCCACACGCCCATTCTGCCAGGTCGGCTCTAATTTAGCAGGCTGGACATCAATCAAGTTATTTGAGGAGAAAATATCTCTATAGAAGTTATCAATAATTTATGATCCTAGCGTTCCTCCCCAGTTCTCATCAGCAGACAACAAAATGTTAAAATCGCCACCTACTATCAAAATTTTTATAGCAAGAATACCACTATCGTTTATTTTATTCCAAAAAGTAGCTTTGTCTTTGCATGGGCCGTAAATATTGAGGAAGGTGATTTCCCTGTTATGAGTGAGGCACTTCCCAGTTAATAAGATGCCCGCTACTGTGAGGTAAGAATCCAGGGCAAAGAGTGAAGGATCCCAGGCAGACAATAGGCCCTCAGAGGTGCCAGCTGAGTTTACTACACTCAACATCTAGGAGGGGTGGAAGAGATAGATGAAATTTCTCACTCTCTGTTCATTCACCAAAGTTTCCTGAAGGAGGATAATATCAGGTCGAATATGATCCAAAAGTCGATGGATTGAGACAACTTTGAGGGTGCCTCTGATCCCTCTCACATTTAATGAGAGGACCAACATTACTTTTCCCTGGCCAGGGCTTTCAATGCTCTAAGAGGCCCAGTTTCACTGGAAGAGGGAGTAACAGTGTCAGTGGATGGGATAGAAGATTGCGCTATTTTTTTTCAGGAGCTTCTGGTTTTTAGTGGTGAGAGTTCGAGACCAAGACCTCTGGACCAAGCATAATCATTCACTTTCTTTGGATGGGGAGATGCCCTCTCTTCATCACATGTGTGGATAATTCTTTCATCTCAACCACTGCCATTGTAAAAGACACAAGGGTTTCGTAATGAACAACTCACTCTGAATTCATAATAAGATATATATAATAATAATTGATTGTAAAAATGATGATATTACAAAGATAGGGCTTGCCTATATATATGCCCTTTATGGTTTTATGAAGAGTCATGACTTTTAGTCATGACCTCTTATTACATTAATGACTAATTTTACTTTTATTTATTATTTTAATGTCTATATATTATATTATTTA
Source organism: Picea engelmannii (assembly GCA_009831015.1). Classification (NCBI taxonomy): domain Eukaryota; kingdom Viridiplantae; phylum Streptophyta; class Pinopsida; order Pinales; family Pinaceae; genus Picea; species Picea engelmannii. The sequence continues at coordinate 326,060 of ML804274.1, read as the reverse complement.
TTTTTTGTGACATTACTTTTCTTTAAATTTTGCTTTGTCCTCAAAGCAATGATAAGGAAGGATGTAACTGGAGAAAGTGCTCTGATTCCCATGCAACGTCTTCTTCTGGTAGATTTTTCCAGTTAATCAAATATTCCTTGATTACTCGAGAATGTAATCTCTTTTCCCGGGTGACGATAATGGCTTCGGGCTCTAAAATGATTCTTCTTTCCTCATCCAACATATGAAGTATAGTTTGTGCCTTTTGTTGTTGCCCCAAGACTCTCTTTAGACATGATACATGAAAGACATTGTGGATACGACTTTTATCTGGTAAATCCAACTGGTAAGCTATGTGACTGATTTTTCTATTTATTTGATATGGTCCATAAAATTTTGGAGCCAATTTATTCTTCACATGTTGTTTAAGGGATAACTGTTTGTAAGGTTGAAGTCTCACAAATACCCAGTCTCCTACTTCAAACTCTGTTTCTGTTCGGTTTTGGTCCGCTTGTTGCTTGATTCGGTTCCTTGAAACTATTAAGTTTTCTTTGAGTAACTGAAGGATTTTCTGATTTTCGTCTAAATGGTCTTTTACTGACACAACTTTAATGTGGCTGGTGGCCAACTCCTTCCATGATGGAGGTTCGTAACCATAAAGAGCTTGGAAATGTGTCATTTTAGCTGATGTGTGATAAGTGGAATTATACCGCCACTAAGCAAGTTGCAACCATTGAAACCATTTATTTTGTTTGTCAGAGATAAAACAATGAAGATAGGTTTCTAAACATTTATTGACGACTTTTGTTTGACAATCTATTTGAGGGTGGTAAGCTGAGCTCATATTGAGAGAGGTTCCGATCTGTTTGCAAAATTCTCTCCAAAAATTCCCTTTAAATTTGGCATCTCTATCGCTGACGATAACCTTAGGGAACCCATGTAGTTTGTAAATATTTTTACAGAATATTTCAGCCGTTTGTTTTGTTGAAACTGTTTTCCTTACTCCAATAAAGTGTGCATACTTAGTTAGTCTGTCTACTACTACTAATATTTTATCTTTTTTCGTCGGATATGGGTAGTCCTTCAATGAAATCCATTGAAATTTCTTCCCATTTTTGGTTGGGAATGTGTAACGGGTGGAGTAACCCAGGGGTCGACACATTTTCATTTTTGTTCCTTTGACATAGATCACATTTTGCTACATCTTTTCGAATATCTGCACTCATCCCTTTCCAAAAAAATGATCTTTGTGTATTATAGTATGTTTTGAAAAATCCTACATGGCCTGCAGCTGGGCAATCATGAGATTCTTGAAGAACCTTGGCTAGAAATCTTGAGTTGGTATTTAAGTAGATTTTCCCTTTATACCATAAGATGTCGTTTTTCCATTCAAACTTAGGATATTGATTTAAATTGTTGATTATAGATCAAGTCTTCGGGTTTTTTGCATACTTAGTTCGGATTTCATCCAACCATTTTGGGATGGCTATTGATATTGCAAAAAACTTGTGTTTCTTCATCTTTTCGTGATAGGGCATCAACCACGATGTTGTCTTTTCCTCTTTATGTATAATTTCCATATGAAACGTGACAATTTTCTCTATCCACTTTTGTTGTTCGGTTGACAATGTTTTTTGTTGTAACAAGTACTGGATACTGTTATGATCTGTGCGTATCGATAACTTACTTTTGAATAGATATTGGTTTAATGCATGATGACAATCATTTCCTTGTTGTAAGTGTATTGTAAGCATTCTGTTTGATTTGATTTCTTTCTCTCAAAATTTATTGGGTGCTCATCTTGCATCAATATTGCTCCAATTCCAAAACCTGACACATCACACTTGATGATGAAAGGTTTGGAGAAGTCGGGTATTTCTAATACCGGGGTTGTGAACATAATGTTTTTTAGGTTTTCAAAACATTTTTGTGCTTCCACATACCATTGGAAGGATTTTTGCTTAATGAGATTTGTTAGAGGGGCGGTTAAATGAGCATAATTCTTGACGAATCTTCGATAGTATCCTGCTAATCCTAAAAATCCTCTTAACTTGGATATGTTTTTGGGTTTAGGCCATTCTGTGATTTCCCTGATTTTCTTGGGGTCTACCTTGACTCCTTTTTTGGATATTATGTGACCAAGGTACTCTACTTCCTCCTTGCCAAATGTACATTTTTGACATTTTGGTGTAGAATTGATTTTCCTCTAGAAGAGATAACACTTGTCCCAAATGTTTCATATGCTCCCTCCATGTTTTACTGTACACTAAGATATCATCGAAGACGACTAAGACATGTTTTCGTAAGTATGGGTGAAACAATTCATTCATTGTCGCTTGGAAAGTGGCGGGGGAATTAGTTAGCCCAAAAGGAATCACCTTGAATTCGTAGTGTCCTTCATGTGTCTGGAAGGTAGTCTTGGCTACATCTTCTAGGCTAACTCTAATACGATAGTACCCGGATCTTAAATCAAGTTTTGAAAAATATCTTGCTCTGTGAAGTTCATCCAACATTTCATCAATAAACGGGATTGGAAATTTATTTTTAATTGTTATTTTGTTTATCCCTCGGTAATCTATGCATAATATGAAAGATCCATATTTCTTTCGAACTAACACTACTGGAGCTGCATGTGGACTTCCTCTTTTCATGATGACACCACATTTTAATAGGTCTTGGAACAATCTTTCTATATCTGTTTTGTGGTGATGGGGGTATCTGCACGGTCTAACCTTGATTGGGATTGATCCTTGTTTAACTTCAATTATATGTTCAATTATTCTTTGAGGTGGTAACTCCATGGGAAGGTCTTGAAATACCTTCTTATGTTTTTGAATTAGATCTTGGATGCCTGATGTTCTGGGGTCATCCTATTCTGATTCTTGTATTTGTTGGAGTTACTTCACACACACCTAGGTTTTTTTTTTCCTAAGGTTTTTCCTTGATTATTAGTCATTATTAGTCATTATCGAGTCTCCTATATTTTAGGAAGAATATTCTCTTCAGTTTGACTAGTTGACTGGAGTCTAGATGTTGCATTGGTTTTGTCACCATGCAACATTGGGATCATCACCAGCTAATGCGCATTAGCCTTGGTATCATCACCAAACTGGCACATTACCCATGATTCCATGATCTCCTCCTCACTTCACTCTGTTTCAGTCAGTTAACTGGAGACTAGTAGACTAGTTAACTCGGCTAGGTGGCAGTTCATCCCATAACTACCTGAGAGACTAGACTAGGTGACAGTTCACTCCCGTAACTACTGGTGTGTGTCCAGATCACTCTAGACCATCACTATGGCGCATTGGCTTCACCTCCAGTGCACATTGGTTGAGTTATACAGAGTATATCATGTGTAAATGATTCATTATTCATTACGGTTAATGTGAATTCTTCCATTTTTTCTCTCTTGCTTCTTCTTTCTCAATTTCTCTCTGGAAATGTGTATGGTATTTTCTAGCTAGATCTATTCTGTGCAGGTTCAACACATTTACATGGTATCATAGTCGACAGACGGCTAAGCAAAATCTACACCAATGTTTTTTGTAGGGATCAAAGATTGAAGACACCGGAAAAATGGAATTCCCAAAAGAATTCATTCTTACACCTTACAATTACTTTGCATGGAAGGATAGAATAATCATACATCTCCGAACAAGAGGATTTTACATGTTAACCTTGAATACAGACATAGAATTGACATCAGCCATAGAAAAATCCAAGTATCTAAATCGAATGGATGAAGCATTCAAAACAATTTGCAATCTCATCTCTCCCGATCTCCTTTTTCACATATCTTCTTGTAAAACTCCCAATGAACCTTGAACCACTTTGGAAGGGATATTTGGAAAACAAGATGAAATAAGGGGACACATTCTCAAGGTGGAATTGCTCACATTGGATCCAAAAAGATTAAAAAATCTTCAAGATTTATTTACAAAATTCAAGGACTTACTGTCGCAACTCAAAGCTTGCGGGGTTGATAAATCTAAGGAGGAGAAACAAATGGTTCTCACTATTCTCTCCAAACTTGGTATTTAATTCTTTGTGTTTGTATCCACATTTCATTCAGTCAAAATCGCCTCTAGAGCCACCTGGAAGATGCGTTCTCTTGAGGAATTTATTGAATCCCTGACACAAGAGAAAACCAAGCTCATCAACATGGGAAAAATCAAAGGCCCAAAGATGCATGCACTTACTGTGCAATATGGCAGTCATCAATGTCATAAATATAAAGATAAAGAAAAAAGGAAAGCTCATGCAAATCCAAAGAAGGAAGGGTACTCAAAACCCTTTACCGATGCCTCCGGATCCAAAGGTGGAAAGGGAATAAAAGGGGAGAAATGCACATACTTCCATAAAGGATTCCATCCCTAATATGCACGCATGAAGAAACAAATAGATCTAATGACTCAAATACTTCAGCAAAACAACCTTGGAGATTGCATCCCCGAGGGTTCCAAGAAGAAGAAGCAAGAAGATCAAAATCCCAAGAAAGGAAATTCTAGACATGCCTTGATTGCAATCAACTCCTCTTCCGATGCTTGGATCATAGATTCAAGAGAATCACATCACATCGATGCCACAAAAGCAGTCTATTCTTCATTGGATGCATGCAAAGGTCCTCCTATTATGATGGGGGACATCTCTCCATTTGAGGTCATTGACAAAGGAAGGATTGAACTTACCAATGGAAGCTTCAAGAATGTGCTGCACGTTCCCAAACTTTCCATCAATCTTCTCTCCGTGTATCAGATGAAGAATTATAGCACTGGAAAGAAATTCATATTCACACCAAATGAAATGGACATCTATGACATGCAAACCAATTCTAGGGTTGCTACTGGTGAGGTAAATCATCAATCTAGATTGTATACATTTTCTGAATTTATTGAACCAGATTCTGCTTTACTGCTTAACCATGCTGATGAAAGTAGTAGGATATGGCACGAAAGGTTCAAACATTTGAATTTCATATATATACAACAACTTAGCAATAAAATATTGGTTGATGGTCTACCATACATCCATTTCTCCAAAGGAATATGTGAGGGATGTGTTCTTGGAAAACACCCTTAAGAGAAATTCAACAAAGGAAAGACTCAAAGAGCTTCCGCTCCTTTAGATCTGATCCACAGTGACCTCATGGGTCCTTTTCCGCATCCATCAATCAGGAAAGCGAGGTTTGTTCTCATTTTTGTTGATTATTTCTCACGTTTCACATGGATTTACTTTTTCAGGCAAAAATCTGAGTTCTTTCAACACCTCAAAGATTCCAAAGCCCTAGTTGAGACACAATCAGGAAAAAAAATTAAAGTCCTCTGAAATGATAATGGGGGAGAGTATGCCAATCATGAGATCCATAATATTTTTTATGAGGCAGGGATTCAGTTGCAACAAACAGTTCCCTATACTCCGCAACAAAACAGAGTTGTTGAGCGAAAAACCAAATCTCTAAAAGAGATGGCATCTGGCATGCTACATGCAAAGTCACTACCACAAAGACTATGGGTCGAAGCATTTAATTGTGCAACCTACATCCAAAACATATCTCCCCATAGATCTGTCAAGGATAAGACCCCCTATGAGGCTTGGAGCGACCTCAAATTGAAAGTGACCCACCTTCGTATTTTCGGTTCACGTGCATGGGCCCGAATTCCCTCTGAAAAGAGGAAGACACTTGATCCACAAAGAACATAGTGTATATTTGTTGGATACCCCAATGGTGTGAAGGGATACAGGCTTATTGATCTTTCCTCGGACCAACTCATCATTGAGCGAAGTGTCCAACTCAAGGAAAGTGTCTTGCATGTACCTCAACAGCCGCATGCATACACCTTCATTCTTCCACATGTCCTAGATGATGAGCATGCACTTGCCGACTCTTCTTTAGATGAGAGTTCTGATTCAGAGGACTCAAATGATCCATATACATAGTCAATATAGTCAGATGTAGAGTTAGAGCATCTAGATGCAGATGAAGAGCCAGAGTAGAGGCCCAAGTGGGCACAAACTACTCTTCAGGATGCATGGGATATTGTTGGTGATCCAACCGATACTAAGAGGACTCGATTTTATTTCGAGGAGCCTCCTATTGCACTCACTGCCACTGAACCATTTCCCTCTAGGCATCTTTTCTTGGTTTAGTCTTCAGATCCACAGTCTTATGGTGAGGCTGCTGGAAATCCCTTTTGGGAATTCTCCATGCAGGAGGAGTACAAATCCCTCCTCAAGAACCAAACTTGGGATCTGGTTCCCCTTCCTTACGGAAAAAAAACTTGTCAGATGCAAATGGGTCTACATGACCAAGGGCATAGTGGATGGACATATTAGCAGATACAAAGCCAAGCTTGTTGCCAAAGGCTTTCAGCAGGTGCATGGAATTGACTATGATGAGACCTTTGCTCCAGTAGTGAATATGGATTCCATACATTTGGTAATTTCCATTGCAGTGGATAAGGGATGGGAAGTCCATCAGATGGACGTGAAGAATGCATTTCTTCACGGTGATTTCTCTGAGGAGATATATATGGAGAAGCCCTAAGGATTTATGCAAGATTCATCTTTGGTTTGTCAACTTAAGAAGTCTCTTTATGGCCTCAAGCAGGATCCGAGGCCATGGTATGCCAAGATGGAATCCTACCTGCTATCACATAACTTTGTACATTGCAAATCAGACCCAAATGTCTACATTCTCAGGACAACTGATTCACTTCTACTCTTAGTTCTGTATGTTGATGATTTGGTGATCACTGGTTGCTCAACTTCAATGATTTTTGCAGTCAAGAGGATTCTACATGACATGTTTTTGATGACGGACATGGGTCCGATACACTTCTTCCTTGGACTCGAGATCTGTCAGGATGCATCAGGCATCAAACTATCTCAGGCCAAGTATGCATGAGATCTCCTTGAGAGATTTCACATGACAGACTACAAGTCTGCTCCGACTCCTTTCTTATCAGGATTCAAACTTGAGGATGGCGGGGACACTCCACTGTTTGACAAAAAATTGTACAGACAACTAGTGGGGAGCTTGTTGTATCTCACACACTCTAGAACAGACCTCTCCTATGCAATTGGCGCAGTTTCCAGGTTCATGCAGGAGTCACATGAGCGACATTGGAAGGTTGCAAAGTGTCTCCTTCAATACGTACATTGCACCATCACCTTTGGGATTCATTATGCATCAAACTCTACATTAGATCTCATCGGGTTCATTGATTCTAACTGGGCTGGTGATATCTGGTTACTCACTCAGTCTTTGTTCTAAGCCCATCTGTTGGTCGAGCAAGAAGCAAGCTTCCATTTCTCTATCTTTAGCCGAGGCAGAGTACATAGGAGTAGTTAACATAACCATTCAGGCTATGTGGCTACAACATTTTCTCACTGAGTTGAGCATTCAGTTTAATCGGTCGATCGTCATCTGGTGTGACAACCAGAGCACTCTGAAGTTCTGTAGAGATCCAGTTCAGAGGCAACAGACGAAGCACATCAAGATCCGCATGCACTACATCCGGGACTTAGTACACGAGGGGATCATCGAACTACAGTTCCGTCCTTCAACAAAACGGATGACATACATCTTAACCAAGACCTTCACTGAGCAAAAGTTCCATTCTCTGCGAAGTCGTCTTGGAGTGAAGGACACAGTTTCCTAGCAACTGTAGTTCTTCTTTTTACATACATTGTACCTTGAGGGGGGGGGGGGGGGGGTTTCCCATGAGGTTTTCCCTCTCTCCTCACTTTATTTTAGTGTATCTTTTGTATTTGGGTACCTAACATGCAGGCCTCGTTGTCAGGACCCATTTTTTATTTTCACCATAGTGATGTTTAGGGGGGTGTTGTTGTTACTTCACATATACATAGGTTTTATTTTTCCTAAGGTTTTTCCTTGTTTATTAGTCATTATTAGTCATTATCCAGTATCCTATATTTTAGGAAGAATATTCCTCTAGGGAGAATATTCTCTTCAGTTTTCACTTCAGTTTGACTAGTTGAGTGGAGTTTAGATGCTTCATTGGTTTTGTCACCATGCAACATTGGGATCATCACCAGATAATGTGCATTAGCCTTGGTATCATCACCATACTGGCACATTACCCATGATTCCCTGATCTCCTACTCACTTCACTCTGTTTCAGTCAGTTAACCGAAGACTACTAGACTAGTTAACTCAGTTAGGTGGTAGTTCACTCCCGTAACTGTCTGAGAGACTAGACTAGGTGGCAGTTCACTCCTGTAACTGCTAGTGTGTCCATATCACTCTAGAACACCACTATGGTGCATTGGCTTCACCTCCAGTGAGCATTGGTTGAACTATACAAAGTATATCATGTGTAAATTATTCATTATTCATTATGGTTAATGTGAATTATTCCATTTTTTCTCTCTTGCTTCTTCTTTCTCAATTTCTCTCTGCAAATGTGTGTGGTATTTTCTAGCTAGATATATTCTGTGCAGGTTCAACACATTTATAGTATTTCTATGTTGTGGCATTGGATGAAGTATGCAGTTTCTCCTTTTCAGATCATTTTTTCTATTTGTTGTGACAACATAACCCGTGTTTGTGGAGGTTGAAAACCATCTAATTTATAACTTTTCCCTTGCCACTTGAATTGGTTGAAATGTTCCTGGTGATTGATTGAGTATGTGCCCAAGGTTTGTAACCATTGGAATCCTAAAACCACATCTACTCCTCCCAGAGTGACGGTGTAGAGTTATGATTCCAAATTGAAATCTTGGATTTGGAGTTTCACCTTATGGATTTTTTCGACATTTCCAATTTTTTTTCCATTTGCAACCATTACTTTCATATCTGGAACTGGATATACAAATAATTTTAGTTTCCTTGCAATATTTATATTGATGAAATTGTGGGTACTTCCAGTGTCGATTAGTATGGTGATATTATCATTTTTGATGTGTCCTTTTAATTTGAGAGTTTGTGGTTGGGTAATGCCTGTGATGGCTACAAGTGATATCCTTGGTGTGTTGTCTTCTATGATTTATGACGTGTCATTTTGAAAATTTTCCATTTCTTCATTTATTTATTCTATTGAGTCTAATTCGTCGTCTTTTTCTACTTCACAAGTGTACACTTTTTTTGAGTTATCTTCGATTTGGCACCTATGTCTTGGGTCCCATTTCTCTCCACATCGTTTACATTTTCCTTCTTTTATTCTTTGGGACTCTAAAATTCTTCTTCTATCTTAAATTATATTGGGTGGTATGTATTTGTCATTTACTATGGTCCGAGGTACAATCCTTCTTGAGTAAACCTTGTTGAATCTTGATTGGCCTTCTAGTTTTTCTTCTGCGGATTTTGCCTCCTTTCCAAAATAATGCAGTAGATGAGGAAGAGGATGAAGATGATACAAAATATGACCCTGCAGTACATCTAAATGATTCTGAAACATCTCCTATGCATGTAACACAACAATATTATGAAGATACTTTGATTTCTAATCAGTTTGAAGAAGGGGATGCTGATGAGACTTTTCAGAAAGAACCTAAAAGGAAGAAATATAATCTCAAATCTAATTCAAATGCACCTAAAGTAGATACACCTGTTTCCACAAAGAAGGCCAACAACCCAGTTAAAGTAGGAATCAATAAAGACAACCCTAGGATTCATATTGATCAACCAGTGAAACAGCCTGCTAAGGTTAATACTGCAGAGATGAAGGAACTAGAAAAGAATGTTTCTTCTTTCAGTCTAGAACATGAAATTAACAAAATCAAGATTTCTGTGCCGCTGCTAGAACTCATGAAAACATAGTCGTTTAGGAAAACTGTTCTCAAATCTCTACAATCTCTTGCTCAGGTTACCTCTTCAGATACTATCAATTTGGAATATGAGAACCCTGCTATAACAATTGGACCTCATATTGAAGACAAAATTGATACTTCTCCCCCATTCTACATATCACTAAATGTTCATGACAATATATTGCATAACTGCCTAATGGATTCTGGTGCCTCGCATAATGTCATGCCTAAGGTGGTGATGGAAGAATTAGGATTAGACATTACTAAACCTTACCATGATCTATATTCTTTTGACTCCAAGAAATTCAAATGCCAGGGAGTTATGAAGGATGTGGTTGTTACTCTTTCCCAATTACCTATGAAAAGCATGGTATTAGATGTTATTGTGGCTGACATACCACCAAAATTTGGAATGTTTCTTTCAAGATCCTGGGCCAAAAAGGTAGGAGGCACTCTCCAAATGGATCTTAGTTATGCAACCATATCTGTTTTTGGTGGGGAACAACAAAGATTATAAAGGGAATTAAGAATGACTTATTTGGTAAGTGATCATGAGAACCCCACTAATCATCCTATATATGTTGTAGAATATGATCTTGGTTCCTCTATTTTTCATATGAGTGATCAGATGGCAGAAGTATCAGTTATAAAGACAACAATTGTTATTTGGGACAGAGAAGATAATTTTGTTTGGAAAATTTATTTTGATGGGGGCATGTTCTAGAGAAGGTTCTGGTGCTGGGATTGTCTCCATTTCCCCTACCAAGGAGGTTATTCCTATGTCATATAAACTTGAATTTGACACAACTAATAACATCAGTGAGTATGAAGCCTTGTTGTTAGGGTTGAAAGATGCTAAAGATATGGGTATAGATAAGCTTTCTGTTTTTGGTGATTCATAACTTATTATTCACCAAATCAAGAACATATATCAAACCAAACAACAAAGGTTGAAATAGTATAGAAATGAGGTGTGGGATTATGTGGATAATTTCTTTTTGGCATTCAATATTACTTTTGTGCACATAAGTTTAAATCAACAGGCCGACTCTTTGGCACTTGTAGCTAGCAACTTTAAAAGTCCAATGTTTCCTAATCTGAAATTTGAAGTTGAGGTTAGACACATACCCTCAATACCAGACAATAAAAGCATTGACAGGTCTTTAAAGATGATGAGGAAATTCAAAGATTATTGAAAACTATTGAAGAGTTTTATAACATTTCAATAGATCAACATGAAGAAGATGGTGAGGCAGAGGTACATCCTGCAAATATTCTTCAAGACAATATTGTTGGGCACAAAATTACCAAACTGAAGACCAACCATGTGTCTAAAGGTTTGGTCCCACTAGAGAGGTTGTTTGATCACAATGATGTTTCTAGGAAGGCTGCTATCCAGACAAAAGAAACTGATGTAGTGGACTGTGACATCAGCCCTGATTCAAAAACCAGGTTGGTTAAAAGATCTAGAAAACTGTCACAAAAAAAGAGAGAAGCATATGTTGAATTAATGAAGCAATATTCAAATATATTTGCCTGGTCTTATGAAGATTTGAAGGTGTTTGATCCAGAGATAATATAGCACAAAATTCCCTTGAAACCTGGATCAAAACCTTTTAAGAAAAAGTCCAAGCAATTTAATCCTTTGTTGTTACTTGTAATAGAAAAGGAGTTGAAAAGGTTATTGGAAGCCAAAATCATAGTGCCACTGAGATACTCAGAGTGGGTGGCCAACCTTGTACCTGTCATAAAGAAGAGTGGAGAGATAAGGCTTTGTGTGGACTTCAGGAATTTGAATAGGTGCTCCTTGAAAGACAATTATCCATTACCAAAAATGGATCATATTTTACAGAGAGTTGTAAGAGAAAAGAGGATCTCTATGCTTGATGGATACTCAGGGTACAATCAAATATCGGTAGTAGAGGAGGACAAAAAGAAAACAACTTTTACCACTCCCTGGGGCACTTTTATGTATGAAAATATGCCCTTTGGATTGATGAATGCAGGAGCCACATTTCAAAGGGCTATGGAAATTGCTTTTATTGGTGAGAAAGACAGGTTTGTAGTTATTTATCTTGTTGACATCACTTTATTTTCAACATCTGACGAAGAAAATTTATAGCACTTGAAGTAGACTTTTGAGAAATGTAGGAGGTACGGTATATCACTCAATCCTAATAAATCACATTTTTCCATGGAGGGAGGAAATCTTTTAGAACATATTGTTTCACCTGAAGGTATTAAAATAGATCCTGAAAGAGTAAAGGCTATCCAACAAATAGACATCTCGAGAAACAAAAAGTCTATTTAGTCCTTCATTGGTAAAATTAATTTTTAAGGAGGTTTATGCCAAATTTTGCAGAGATTATCAAGTACATTACTGACATGTTGAAAAAGGATGCATAGATTAAGTGGATACCATAAGCTAAATAATATTTTGAAAAGATCAAATAGGCTCTTGTTTAGGCCCCTATTCTCATCAGTCCAAATTACTCCAAAGTATTCATGATTTTCTCTTTTGCCTCAGAAAATACCATAGTTGTTGTTCTTCTGCAAAGAAATTAGCAAGGATATGAGTAACCCATCTCCTTCTTTAGCAAAACTCTTAGAGATTCTGAATTGAAGTATGATATAGTGGAGAAACAAGCCTATGCTTTGGTAAAGGCTCTGAAATCCTTCAGAGTATATGTTCTTCCATATGAGATACAAATTATGTCCCAAGCAGTGCAGTCAAAGAAATATTAGTTCAACTTGATTGTGAAGGAAAGAGAAGAAAATAGATAACAAAAATCCTGGAGTATAACCTCACTATAAAGCCTACTCAGCTGATAAAAGGTCAAGGTCTTGCCAAATTAATGACAGAATCTAATTGCAAAGAAATTGGTTTGTACCATCTTTCAGGTAAGACACAGAGCTCTTCATTCCAGATTGAAGAAACAAATTCACAGGTAAACAAAAAGTATGTTTATTCACCATGGTACAAAGATATCATATTTTTTCTTCTGAATTTTAAGTCTCCTCCAGAATTGGATAAATCGAAGATCATATCATTAAAATTAAGACTAGTAAAGTATTTCATTATTGATTGAATCTTATTTTGGAAAGACCCTCATGGCATTTTGTTGAGGTGTGTAGATGAAAAAGAGGCCAAACAATTTTTTTGTGATCTACATCATGGTGTTTGCGAAGGCCATCACCATTGGAAAGATACTGCCTTCAAAATTCTTAGGGCAGACTATTACTGGACAGTTCTATTCTCAAATATTTTTGCTCAGGTCAAGGCATGTGAACCCTGTCATTAATTTGTTGGAAAAAAGAAACTTATGTCTTTGCCTATGAAACTAAATATCACTCATGGACCATTCCAACAGTGGGGATTGGATTTTTTCGGGGAAACATAGATGGATTCTTACAGCCACATATTACTTTACAAAATGGATCGAAGAAATTCCAACTCAGAATGCAACAGATAAGGTAATCATGAATTTTCTTGAAGGATATATCTTTTTTAGGTTTGGTTGTCTTAAAAAATTAGTCACTGATAATGCACAAGCTTTTAAATCCAATTCCATGATTGATTTTTGCAATAAGTATAGTATTAAATTGGCCCAATCTACTCCCTACTACCCCCAAGGGAATGGGTTAGCAGAGTCCTCCAATAAAATCATGATAAGGATTATAAAAAAACTATTGGCAGAAAATAAAAAATCATGGGATTCCAAGTTAAAGTTTGTCCTATGGGTTGATCCTATCAGTAACAAGAAGTCTATTGGGACCTCTCCTTTCCAGATGGTATATGGGACAAAAGATATTCTTCCAATTCAATTAGGCCTACCTGTTTTAATTTTTTTACAAGAAGAGTTAGAAGAACCTAATGATCTCCAAAAGAGATTTTTTCAGATGATTGAGGTTCAACAGGTCAGAGAATAGATGAATTAGAAAGCTACCGCTCATCAGAGAAAAGTTAAGGCCACATTTGATAAAGGAACTAAGAAAGATGTTTTTAATGGAGGAGATTTTGTGTTAAGGTGGGATGTTAGGAGAGAGGATAAATAAAAACATGGTAAGTTCGATAACCTATGGTATGGTTATTTCATAATAGCCAAGGTAATAGACAATAACACTTTTCTCCTGCATAATCTAGATGATACATAAAATTTTGAAGGCCCGGTGAATGGGAGGTTCTTGAAACACTATTTTCTCTAAAGACTCATCATGTTTTCAGTTTGTACAGTAGGTTTTCCTTTCAATAAAGACTCCATATACCCAATGGAATTGTGCTCTACAGTTGTGTTGTGAATAAAGACTGACATATGCAGGGAGATCAGTGAATAAAAAATAAAGGAAAATGCATTGGTCTGCAGTTCTTGGAGTTTACCTTCAAAACTCCACCCCCAGAAGGAGCTAGTGTTAGTCTCTATTTTTTCTTTTGATTTAGTGAGAAACTCTAATTATAAAATCCTCCCTACCTGTACTTCATTGTTTGCTTTCATTTCATTGTAATATTTGTTTTGAGTTTGCTATGTTTCACATTTTAGCTTTTTGAATAATTTCCTTAAGTTTGGGGTTTAAGACATGGTTTTAGGAGAATTGTCATATCATATGCATATTTGAATCTTGCAAATTCAAATTTATGCCAAGTCATTAATAGCGCTACTGGAATAACATTATTCCCATAGCGCTAATGTAATCATGTCATGATAAGTGCCATACACCCTGATTCTGTTATGATTACATAAATCGTGCACTGATAATCTGCATGTGTCCCACAATATATCTTGAATCATTATACAGTTCAAACCGTTACATGATGGGATCACTCTGTACCTGCAAAGACCCTTTTCAAATCAGTCAATTTCCAAACATCATTATATGATCATGTCACTCGTCATTCTAATTTGTTGAATTATAAGTGCGGGTATTTTTTTCAGAAGAAACTGTTATATACCAACAGTTGCAGGTTGTAAATTCAACTTTCGAACAATGTTGAGTTGCAACATCATGTTATTGATATGCCACCTAAGAGAAGTGGGCAAGTTGTCAGATTGGAACCCGAGAGCACTAAGCTTCTCGAAGCATATCCACAGATGGAGCATAAGTTTAAAGACACTGGCTGGTTCAAATTCCTTACCACCTTCCAAGGTTATGACGAACATGTATCTATGGTGTTTTCTCAGAACTTCGATGGTTTCAAAGTGGAGATTGGAAATTTGTTGATGCTGGTGACAGAACAATCCATCGCCAAAGATTGCATATTGGTAGTTGGAGGAGAACGATGGTGGAAGAAGGAGCATGTAGTCATGGAGTTTGTCAATCAATTTTTTCTACCAAATAAGCAAAGCCCGGATTGGAGAAAGGGAATCCCTCATAGTTGGATTAGACAGGAATGACACACTTCTTTAATCATTATCCACATGTATATCACCTACGAAGGCAGATTTTCACTGATCTACATCTACCACATTAGGTTGTTAATGCATCTAAACGAAGATTATCCTTTAAATCTGCCTTACTTTCTACTCAAAATCCTGGCGAAGATGTCAAAAAGGGTGCAGTCACACCCTGCCACTGCAAAGAGTAGCATGTTTCATCAAGTATTAATTAAGACTCTGGTCATTTCTGCTCCGAGGGAGGTACAAAAACCCTGGAGCTGGTTGATCCAATCCCTAAATCTTGATCCACAACCCAACAAACAAAAAAGGGGAAAATGGAAAAGGGTTGTTACATTGAAACACATTATTCCAATTGATGAAACTCCTATTAAAAAGGAAATCTCTAACATCAGGGTGACAAGAGCCAACAGAGGTAAGAGACCCAAATTGGATACATAAATCAAAGATTTTCCCGAGGAAGATGTAAAAATGGAAGCAGATTATGAGGAAGATTATGATGTTAAAACTACAGTCAAGCATAAAGCACTAGAAACTAGTAAGAAAGATGCTGTATTCAAAAGGAAGAAGAAGAAATATGTGCCTGTATCTCAAAACCCTCAGAGGAATTCTACTAGAGTTACCAACAAATACAGGCTAAGGACCAAAGCTATGTTCGATCCCTCAATAAAAAAAGAAGATGTCATAGTTATAGAGGATCATTCTGAGGATGCTAAAGCAGATATCAAACAAAAGGCAGGAAAACCCCCATTACATAAAGAACCAACAAAAAGAGGTAAGCAGGCTGTTCCATTACCTACAGGACTTGTAACAAGAGCTACTACCAAATTGTCAAGAGCTACTACCAAATTGTCAAGAGCTAAAGCATCTGCTAAAGGTATAAGTAGGGTTCCTGAAAATAAAGAAAGCAACCTTGTAGATTCAGACCACATATCAAGCATGCCTGAAGCCATGGATTCAACTAGTTTAGATGAAGAGCACAACTTAGGATTGGTTTCTAGGTACCATATTAAACTGAGAGAGCCTAAGGTTGCCATAGATCTGAATGAGCCTGTACCTGTAGATGAGTTCCCCGAGTTCAAGGTTAAGGTCAAAATTGACAAAGAAAAGATCAGAGAACTCCAAAAGATGGTGAAACAACTGAAGAAAGAGAAGGCTCATGTAGAACAATGGAGTGCCAGGCAGGAAGAAAGGATTCCGGGTTTCAAGAGGAAGAAAAGAGAGAAAAGAGCATTGCTCAAAGAAATTAGAGAAATAAATTTCAAACTCTATTGGCATAACATCGTACTTACCACAAAGCTCAAATAGAAGACTGCCAAGGCTATTGTTGTTATCATACCCTAAAAGCTTTATGGATATTTTGGCACATTCTCAATTTTGATGTTTACTAGGGAACAAAGAAATATTTACTTATTTTGGATTATGAAAGGAAAATACCTCGAAAGGCATGACTAGATCAAACCTATTCCTATTTTGTAGGATTGAATGTATTGTTGAAAGGATCATTCAAGATTAAGCTGTTGAGAAAATATCTATTGTTGTAATGTAAATGCTCTTTTTGAGCTAACCTCCCTAGTAGTAGATGAAATCAAATCTTATCATTAATAGCATACTAGAAATTAAGATCTGATATGGTTTGGATAGTTTAAGTAAACAGAGGAAAGACTCTGTTGAGGTCGAAAAATTGGAGATCCAGGGGACCTATTTTTGAAATTCCTTGTAAAGACAATCCTGTTCTATTTGACACTTAATAGCAAAGGCATATGGATGGTTAGATTCCACTTTCTAATATGTTCTTCTATATTCAAGCTTGAGTTCATTATTCAAATTGCAATGCATTTGTTTTCTTGACTATCAATTGACATAGTAAAGAATTTGTCGTGGTGATTATTTTCAAGTTTTGATTTCAAGCTTATGTTCTTGTTTCTTGATGATATTTTGAGATAATAATTTATTGTGAGGTTGACAAATTGAAAACTTCACTTTCTCTTTTCTTGATTTATCTAATACATCTATGTGACTACCCTTTAACCAATCAATGGGATATCTTCTGTTCTTATTCTGAATTTCTTGTTTATTTTAAACCTTGATCCAGTTTTCAACCACCTTATTCAAAAACCAAACCATAAAAACCCTTAAAACACCTTTTCAATAACTTGATGATGCCCTAGCTTGCGCTCTCACAATCAAGTGCAACTTTAGGGACTAACAATAACCTCATGTAATCTTAACTCGTCTTGGATATGTGGTTTGAGACCACCTATGTAAGATTGGAGTAATTGATCATCAGAGAGTCCAAATACTCAGGTGGCAAGAACTTGCCATTGATGCGTAAATTCAACTATGCTGCCTTTTTGTTGCAATCTGGTCAGTTTTGAAAAAAAATCATTTTTCGAGATGCCCTCGAATCTCTTAAAAAAATCATTTTTGAAAGAATTTCAATTATATGACTGAATTCTTCCTTTCCACCATAGATACCAACTGTATGAAGTGCCTTCGAGGTACATAGACGCGTATTTGACCTTTTCTTCATATGTTGTAATATTATATATATGGAAATATTCTTCAGTTTTGTTAAACCAAGCCACACATTGGTTGTCGCCTCCATTGTATTTTGATAGTTCAATTTTGGATTTGGGAGGATAAATTATTAAGGGTTGATGTTGTCATATAGGCTGGGAATTTGAATTGTAGGGAGGTGGAAATGGTGGTGGTGGTGGGGGTGATGTGTTAGATGTGCTTGAGTCACTTGGTAGTGGTTGGGTGGCTTGTTGGTGCCCTTGGCCTTTTATTGCATTTAAAATCTCATTAATATTTTCTTCTGGATGTTGTGTCATCACAACCAGACTTTGTTGCAAATCATCATTTATTTCTTGTTTAAATTTTCCCAAACCTCGTTGTAGGTTAACCTCGTGTTCTTGAAAAATATCATCTTTAAGATCTTATTTTAGATTGTCCAAGCATTTTTGTAATTCGATTCTGACTTCCGTTGAAATTTTTTCTTTAAGATTATGGGTCAACTCTTGTTTGAGTGCTTCATTGTTGAGCCTCATTTCTTCTAGTAATTCATTGTGAGTTTTTTGTATTGATTTTTCGAATGATTTTGTAATGCTTTTAAACTCATGGTCTATTTTTTCCACTTGAGTTTTTAATTCGGACATCCTTCTGGTGTTTGGGGGTGAGTATTTTTCTGTAATTTTGATCTTGCTTGGGATATCCCCTTTTTAATTATTTGGAAATAATTGCATGTAATTTACGGTGGAGAGATGTGAGACGAGCCGTGGAGAGTGGAGGTGTATGGTGGGTGGATGATGAAGGGAATGGTGAATGGGAGGGGGACGACGTGGGAGTGAGGTGGAGGTAGACTGTGGAAGAGTGGGGGGGACACGGGCAGTGGGAGACGCGACTGTGGAATGGTGCTCGGGTTGTGGGATGGTGTGTGAGAGTGGTATGGAGAGTGGGAAGGAGTGGGAAGGGTTACTGGAGGGTTTGAAGAGAGGGGGGTGCATGGAACGAGGACTGGGAAGGAGTGCATGGGAAGGGAAGAGACTGTGATACGGTGGGGAGGGTTACATGAGGGTTTGGAGAGATGGGGGTGCGTGGGAAGGGGAGTGAGAAGGAGTGTGTGGGAAGGGGAGGGGTTATAGCAGGGTTTGGAGAGAGGAGGGGTGCATGGGAAGGGGAGTGAGAAGGAGTGTGTGGGAAGGGGAGGGGTTATAGGAGGGTTTGGAGAGAGGAGGGGTGCATGGGAAGGGGAGTGGAGAGAGGTCGGTGCGTGGGTGTGGAGAGACTGCGATTTTAGACTGCGAGTGAGGGGAAAAACATGGGGGTGTGGGGAATGATTCTGATATGGGGGAGTGACCAACTCTGATACCAATGTAAAAGACACAAGGGTTTCATAATGAACAACTCACTCTGAATTCATATATATATAATAATAATAATAATAATAATAATAATAATAATAATAATAATAATAATAATAATAATAATAATTGATTGTAAAAATGATGATAATATTACAAGGATAGGGCATGCCTATATATATTCCCTTTATGGTTTTATGAAGAGTCATGACTTTTAGTCATGGCCTTTTATTACATTGATTTTTAATTTTACTTTTATTTATTATTTTAATATCTATATATTATATTATTTATTTATTGTGACAACCAGGCAACGGATCATTCTCATTATTATAAGAAGTAACATTTGACATCAACTCTTATATAATTATATCCACAATTAGGTTATGTGGAAAGTAGTTTTCTTCAAAACATGCCTTTGCAACACTGGTTGTGATGCCTTTATTGACATCAACTTTAATATACTTATATCCAACATTAGGTTATGTGGAAAGTAGTTTTCTTCAAAACATGCCTTTGCAACCATGGTTGCATTTTTGGTTGGTTGATGATCTGAAATGATCTTTAAAAGACTTGGTTAAGTTTTAAAGCATGAGTTCTTTAACCAATTAGGAATTGATGAAAGAAGCATAAACTAATGAGATATCATAGCAACCATAATAAGAAATGCAGATTAGAATGTAAGCACATATATCAACAAACCATAACATCAAAGTTGTTAATGGAGTTCGGAAATATTGCCTATGTATCTGGGCCTTTGTCTCAGTGGGTGACGCTTTATTTTTTATTTTCAATGCTTCAAAGTACATTAGAAAAGTGTCAAATGGATTATAAACTAGTCTGGTTGTGTTCATATCGACCTCAAGAATACAACACAACTGACGGCACTGAAAACAGTTGAGCGTAGCTCCCGGAATTGGCTTGCAAAGTTCCCCTCCTTAATGGCTTCCCTGCATAAAAATGGCTTTGGCTTTCAAATTCCTCAAGATTTATTCTATTCTAAACCTCCTTAATGCTACTAAGAACCCATGTTTTATATAGATTTGAAGTGGGCATCAACCTCCCAACTTCCTCCCAAGATCTGGCCTCAAATCGGGCTCCAGATCTCCCAATAATGGGCAAAAATCCATTAAAAACATGCTGAAATAATCATAAAAATCCAAAAACTATAGAAAAAACCCACATTGGAAAAAATTTGGGCGTGCAACCCCTTTTCTCCGGGCTCCTGGTCGCATGCGCTCTGCCATGTGGCTGAGGGATGGTAATTAGCGCGCCTTCCCCCCGGTCTTGTGGCTATGACCCATGTGGCCACGCTCTACACTCCACGCGACCACATGTGGTTGCAACTCTCTAGTCCATAGCCCCTAGTCGATCGAGTCTAGCCCCCGCTGACCGGGGCCTATCCCAAACAATCCGCCACCAATTAACTCAAATATTGTTTCCATTGTTTAGTTAACAAGACCCAACGTTCGCCCATCCGTTTAGCTCAGGGAGTTAGTCTGTTTTACCCACGGAGGTCGAGGGTTTGAAATCCCCAGAAGCCATAACAAATTTTTGAACTAGTCGACATTGGAAAAATCTAGGGTGCCACATGGTTCCCTCTGATTGGGCCACGTGCCACCCTATGATTAGACCATACCACACATTCACCAACACAATCAACAATCCAGTCACCTACCACGTCACCTGACACGTCACTTTCGTACAACCAAGTCACCTTCTGTACAACCATGTGTTGTGCCACGTCATCATACATAATGCATAATCAACCTGCCATGTCACATCTGTACAACCCAACTATCGTCCGTACTGCCACATTTCATCCTACCATTGGGCCACGTCATGTACAGACTGCCACATGTCATCCATACAATGCCACATGTCAAATCCGTACAGGTGCCAACTAAGCTCGAAAA
>ML804274.1:293498-305085 GCA_009831015.1 Picea engelmannii | reverse complement strand
CAACTAGATCAGTGTGCACAATTTCCAGTGGTCTTGTTGTTGAATATTCCTTTGATTTGAACCTGGTCTTTGTTTGCTTTCCTTGTTGACAATGCTTGCATAAAGTGTTGGTTGGTTTCGTGATCTGGGGCATTTCTTTGACTACTTCTCTTTTACTGACTTTGACAAGGTTATCAAAATGCATGTGACCCATTCTTCTACGCCATATCCAACTTTCATCTTCCTTTCCTAGACAACACTTTTCATTTCCAATTTCACTTAACACATATATGTTGTTTGAAGTTCTTGCAGCTGTACCGACCAATTTCCTTGAACCTTCTTTTATTATCTCACACTTTTCTGAATCAAAAGTAAGTTTATGACCTTGATCACACATTTGACTCACACTTAGAAGATTATGTTTCATATCTTCTACCAGTAGAACATTTTGTGTCTTTTCATTATTGTTCCTAATTCGGACTGTTCCTTCTCCAATGATTTTGGATGAATTATAATTTTTGAAGGAGACTGATCCATTTTTTTCTTTTCGTAATGTAAGAAATTTGTCTTTATCACCTGTCATGTGTTTTGAACATCCACTGTCAACATACCAACCGTGTTTCTTCTACTTAGCTTGTAGAGCGATTGTGAATTCTTCATTGTTATACTGATCTTGCTTTCTTATCCATGTCGATTTTTGAGGTTCTTGTCTGTGACTGTTGTTATTCTATTGAGATTCTTTAGGAGGGACTGTCATTCTGCAATCCTTGGCCATGTGTCCAAAATTGTTACATTTGTAACATTCCACTTCAGTGCTCAAAGATTCAAACCGGTTGTAACTTCTTCTTTGTGTGTCACTAGGTCTCCTTGAATAATCCCTTTGTGTATAACTCTCAAAGTTGTTATTGTTCCTGTTGTTAGCTCTGCAATTCACAGCTTTATGTCCAAAATTATTACATGCATAACATAAAAAAAAAATAGTTTGATACCTGGGGGTTGAAGATATTCTGAAAGGAGGTGCTCTTATGAATCCTTCTTCTTCTTGAGGCCTATCTGTCTGTTGTTGATTCTGAAATCTGAATCTTCTTGGTGGAGGAGTGTCTTTGTAATCTTCCTTGTATATCTTCCTATCCTCTTTGATTGTTTTTGCATAGCTCTTTGGATTTGTTTCTTGATCTGTTGTTTTGGAGCTTGATCCCTTTTCTGTCTGATTGCATCCAAGTCAGGACTTGTCAAGATGAGATTTTTGACTGCTGAAAATGTCATCCAAAACTTTTGAGCTATTCTGCATATTTTTCTTTTGAATATTCTTTCTTAGTGTGACAATCTCTGCTTCCAAGTTTCCAATGATCTTGTCCTTTTTTTATAGTTGTTCTTTGAGTTCTTATTCAATTCTTTTATCTTCTTCTATTTGAACCTTCAATTTTGTGATCATTTGTTCTTATTCTCGAGTGTCCTTTTTCTTGTCTAGTTTTGCTTGTAGTTTCTTGTTTTTTATTCTTTTCTCTTCTGATAACTTCTATGGCACACATTAATTCTTCTCGATAGTCAACTTCTGCCTCTTTAATTTCTTCTTTGAATTCTTCACATTCTTCTTCGGCTTCTTCATATTCTTCTTTGTCAGAGTCTTTAACTACCATGAATAGTACTCTTCCTATCTCATTGTCATTGACTTCATCTTCATCTGATGATGAGATGTCTTCATTGGTGTATAAGTTTTTCTTGAAAACTTTCTTTGTAGTTCTTTTGCCTTTATATGTGTGTTTTCCTTTTGAGTAAACTTCATCATTTCTCCTTTTCTTATGAGGACATTTGTTAGCAAAATGACCAATACCATCACAATTAAAACAAATTAAAGGGAGCTTACCTCTATACCTACCGTTGGTTCCCTTGTTCAGTCTTTTGACGAAGTTGGCCACTTCTTCATCATCTTCCGAGGCGTCACTGCTGTTGCTATATTCTTCTTGTTCCTTTTTCTTTTGGTTTGATCTTTTGGATGCCTTGAAGGCTGCTTCTTTTACATCTAGATTTTCTTGCTCAGTTCTCATTTCATCTGCTGTGAAGATTCCATGTAGTTCGTCCATGCTTATTGAGTCTAGATCCGATCTTTCTTCTAGTGTTGATATCTTAGGGTTGAATCTCATAGGAAGAGATCTTAGTATCTTTTGAACAATTACAGATTCTTCAATTTCTTCTCCCAATCCTATGATTGCATTCACTGTTTCATCGACTCATAAGAAGTAGGCTGCGGTATCTTCATCTTCCTTCATTTTTAGTTGTTCGAACTGACCTCTGTAAGTCTGAAGATTTTCTTCTTTTACTTTTGTATCTCCTTCATAAATATTTTGAAGCTTGTCCCAAATCTCTTTAGCGGATCTACAGTGTGCAACTTTGGTGAATATCATATGACCGAGACCATTCAAAAGTGCATTTGTGGCTTTGGAATTATTCTCACCAAGTTTTATTGCTTTGTCATTTGTTGGTGGAACTGTTGGTGCTGTGTATCCATCTACAATTGATTTCCAAACTTGAAATCCCTGTGCCTGTATATATGTCCTCATCCTTATGCTCCAAAAAACATATTTTTGTCCATCAAACTGTGGTATTCCATTTTATATGTGTTGGTACTCTCCATGATCTACCTTTCAGTGGTTAAACTGATTTCTGAAGGAACCTGCTCTGATACCAATTGTTAGATTACTGAGAGGGGGGGTGAATCAGTAATAGAGCAATTTAATCCTTTTTAACCATATAGTACACGTTTTATATCAATGAATCATTATCATCCAATAACTACAAAGTAAATAGGCAATGAAAAAATGAACAAACATACACATACAGAGTACACCAATGTTTTACGTGGAAACCCAAATCAGGAGAAAACCACATAATTCTTTTTCTTATATGTCTTGAAGAATTACATTCATTGGAAGCACAAACTTCCTTTGTTTTCCAGCTGCAACTGGAAGGAGGCTCCAATCCCCTAGTTTCTCAGGCTACAACCTAAGGGAAGCTCCAACTCCCCAATTCAATCGCTACAACCAGAAGGAGGCTACAACCCCCTATGTTCTCCGGCTACAACCACTTGTCCTTGCCCCGTCTTGCCACCCTGAAGTTGAAGTAGAATGATGGAACCACTGTTAACCTGTCACTATGAGAAATATCATTGTAAATCTATACCAATAAATCTGAACCATGCATCAACCTGTACCTCAACCTGTAATCAACCTGTACCATAAACAAGTGCATCAACCATGCACCAACCTGTACCAAATAACCTGTAATCAACCTGTACCATAAACAAGTGCATTCAACGATGTACCAAGTATGTACCAGTAATGTGTCAACTACTCATCAACTATGAATCATCAATATGTATCAACATCATCAACTATACACCTCATGTATGTGCCAACTCATCAACTACTTGTCTCAACCATGTACTCAACATGTACCTCAACCAAAAGACCTCATCAATTTCATCATCCAAATCTGATTTGTAGCTTTGTAATAGACCTGGTCTATATGCTCACATTCATGCAAACCTTCCTTAACTTCAACAACAAGAGACTAGCATTTTCATCAAACTTTTCTTTAGTCTCACATGCCTAGTTTTGGATTAGTCAACAACCCTAAATTGAAGTAATCATAACTTTGTACCTGTAATGTATAAAGATCTAAAACTGATACACAATGTTTTTGAGTGTTTTTTATGCAATTCCTATAGGTTTCACTACTTGGAACCTCTCATAAAAGGAGTTATAGCAAAAATGACATACCTTGTTGAATTCTGGCTTATTCTAGAGAGCGACCTTGTAGACTATGCCCCAAACATAATATTTGTTAAATTGATATGAAATTGTTAAAAAGAATACTACAGACTGTACCCTAACCAATACATTTGGTTTCACTGAATTTGGAATCTGTTATGAAGAAGTTATGGCATTTTTACCCGAAACACTTGTTTTTGACTAGTTTCAGGACTAGCCACAAACCCTATTTTCCACAGAGTGTAACTCCAATAATACAATGACCCACAAGATGAATTGTTTACCATAGATACTTGGATATGTTTTCTCAATGGAATAGAAATTTCATGGTGTGAATCATTATAGAAAAATTTTTATAGCAAAAATGGTGAGATGACCTGTAAATAACATACCTTAGAAAGCACCATCAAAATAATTTATCCTTCCTTGCATTTCAGACTTCTTTTCTTCACATTCCCTCAGAATTTCGGCTTAGATATCCTTGGTTACGTCAGACGCCTATAGATATTAAATATTCTCAAGTGTAATTAAAATAAGAGAGCCTTTCCTCTTATTTATACTCTCCAAGTAGCTTCCTTAAAAACATCTTCTAGGTCACTTGGCCCCACTTTCCTTATTTTAGGGTTAACCCACTTCTAATTTATCCATTAAATTTATTATTTAAACAATTTGTTTTGTATTCACTTTGAATTATAATACACTCATTACTTCACTTTATTATTTACCTTTTAAAATCTCTTTAACCACTTTGACTACTTTGACCTTTTGGGGCTTCTAGATGACATATGAGGGTCCTCCAACTTTGTAAGGCCTTAACTGTAAAACCGTGAGGAGTTATGTAACATTCCGCATACCACCAGAAATGGAATGACATGTACTATCCATATAGAATAGTATTATCTGAAAATATATCATAACTCATACAATTATCCATCAAACAAACTTGGGTCCATTACCCAAACCCGGGGTCTCCAACTTCTCATGGCCATAACTCTCTAACCGTGAGGAGTTATGTGGTGTTCCACATACCACTAGAAATAGAATGACAAGCAATATCCATATAGGATAGTTTACCTGACAAATTCATTTTCCTTCATCTCATTATTCCACAATTAAGCATGGGTTCTCTTACTCCGCAAAGCGTCTTCCCGTGAGGGATTTCACCATAAGGGGACCACTTTGGAGTTCATCCATCTTTACTTCTTATCAACCATGACAAGACAATAATGAGTCATCTTTACATCAAACAATATTGGGTCCATTACCCAAACCTTTGTGTTGTGGGGCTTTCTTCAAGGGTTGACATCAATGACAACCAACCTTAATCAATAGTTACCTCTGTTATCAATATTTTGATTATTTCTATAGGTCTATTTTCCTTCCAGTTTTAACTTCTCAATCTTAGTAGAAAGGGATTTTCCTAATTTGGTAAGTTCATCTACTTTAGAGTGGACAATAGGGGAGTGAGAAGTTTAAGTTTCAGCTCTGTTTTTTCTCCTGTCTCTATCAGATTTTCCCCTGAGTTTATCATATGCCACTATGATGGATTCTACCTCCAAGGCTGCATCTTGCATATGGGATAAGGAGTTTGATATTCTTTCTCTAAGTAGAAGGCAAAACTCAGGGTCAAAGGCATTGGCATAAGTATTTTTTGTAGAGGTTTCTATGGGATTTATCTCATCGAGAATCTTATTGTACTTTTTGTTGAATCTTTTAGAGATATCAGAGACAAAATCTCCCTCTTTCCTTTTTAGGGATCCAAATTCAATGATATAGTACAAGAAGTCCCTTTTGTCCCCCCAGTACCTCAAAAAGGCCTCATCTAGCGCCTCAATGCCAGTAATGGATCCAGGGGCCAAACCCCTAAACCACTTCCTAGCCTCACCAAAAAGGCTTTGGACAAATACTCTCATCCACACATCCTCATTTTCAATGTTTTGATTGTCTGCATAACTGTAAAAGGCAGCAAGATGTTCTTCAACGGTTATATCTTCTTCTCCCGTGAATTTGGGCATGTATTTTAAATAATCTCCAGGAGGGAGAGAATTCACTAGCTGAGGTAAGACAAGAGGGGCATATCTTGTAGCCACTATGAATCCATCCTATTTGCAGGGGGGTTAGCACTTGCCATTGGATTTTGAACTCTTGGTGAACAAGGAGGAGAACGGAACTTGACTGTGTGCATTTTAGGAGAAAAATGAATGTATGAAGGGAAAATTTTAGTTTTCACAGTAGAAGGCTAAGTCTTGGAAGAAGATGTTAAAGTCTGTAAAGGGGACGAGGTTTCCTCTTCTTTGGCAGCAAAAATTTTAACAGGAGGAGGGGTAACAAAGCCTAAAGTAGGAAAATCTTCAAGACTCTCTAGATTGAACCACTTTACAATGTCAGGGGAAGAAATAATTTCAAAGATATCTTCTTTCAAATCAGTTTCAAAAGAGGAGTATTCAATAGGAAACTTTTTAAAATCAAGATTCTTAGATACTTCAGCAGAAGGTAAAGAAGGATTACTCAATATAACAACTGGAGTATTAAGAGTGAAATCAGGCAACTGACTAGAAGTACTTGTAGCAACAACAACAAAACTTTCTTTAGAAGATTTTCCCTTCTTGATGATATTCTCTAGGTTAGCCTCAGGTGGAACCAAAGGTAGTTGTGGATTTGATCTCGTATGTCTGCCTTTAGGTGCCAGAGCTGAAACAATGGAGTCGCCAGGTGCAAGATGCAATCTTCAAGATACTAAGTTCCAATGCACCTTCAAAACTAGTAATCTTTGTCGTTCAATCCCAACGAAATGTCTTCAAATTGTTCCCTGAAAATGATGCCAAGAATGTTATCACTAAGAATCACCTTCAGATTGTATGGAAGGCAATCCTAGTTCCCATCAGGTTATATGTAAATGTAAAAGAGTTTTTAAGGGGTCAAATGGATAAGACTCAAGATGATAATTTTCTAACTCAGAAATCTGGGCTAGCATGCACGAGCAATCGAGGTCTTGGCTAACTTCAATTAGTAAGTGGGAGTAAATGTGAAAAGAGGGAAGACTTTAGTGAGAGGAATGTAGAGGTTGTTGTAAACATCAAGTCTGCAGACAACCTAAGGAAGAAAAACTCTAACACAAGATCTTTTTGAGTTCAAAGTTTAAGGACACAAAAGAAACATCATAATAATATTATAATCAAACATACTTCATAATATCACCACAACAATTCATCTGAATCATTCAAGCATGAACAGTTCAACATCAGAAGCAAATAAGATCGAATAAGAAGTTGATTTCTATTAACCAAGATGTCTCAAATCAAGTACATAACCAGTTCACAATAACTTTATCAAAATATTACAGTATAAGGGAGCCTAGCTCAACCATTCGAACCTATTGAAGCATTTCATCTATTTATTTATAACAAAAAAGAGAGGCAATAGTTGGAGGTGCGATCTGGCCTTCTTCCCATGAAAATATCCTGGTATTTATTTCATTTAACAGCTTAAACTACAACTGTGCTATAAAAAGGGAAAATGTTGGCCATTGATCCAACCAACTTTGAACTAACTTGATCTTATGTTGATGCGCATCTCCATATGTTCCAAGTGTCCTTTAGATTCTTGTAACTATCATCATGCTATATTTGTCTATCTTCCACATCATCAACCATTCACTAAAGTGATAATTCAGCCCCCCTATATTCCCGGTAGTTGTTGGTAGCATCATTTGGTAGTGAGCTTTCGTAGTGTGACCTCCAAAATAGATATGTTGAATGGGTAGCGCCAAGACATGTGTGCCTTTGTGTAGAATTCAGTCTCTACCAAAATTTTGGTAGCGACATCCTGTGTTCCTCTGTGTAGAATTCGGTCTCTGCCAGAATTTTGGTAGCGCCATTCTGTGCGTCTGGTTACAATTCGGTAGCGCCTAGCTGACTTCGTAGCACCATCCTTTCAATGTTGATAGTTTTGGTAGCACCCCTAGGTATTTAGTAGCACCATCGCTACATCGTTCTTAGGCATAGGTAGTGTTATAGAAAACATACAAATATAACTTTGAAGTTTAGACAATTTCGTAGCGCTAAAGCGCTACAGAATGTCTGCGCTACTAGTGTCAAAAATATCAACTCTTTGCAAATCACCAAAACCCTGAATAACATGCATTTAGAAGCCGATATATCCTGTATAGGTGGAAGAGGAAGTATTTCCTTAATTACATGTTCTTGCAAAAAGGGGCCATCCTCAAAAATGAAATTCACCTCTCAACAACTACTTCATCAACCTGACACTCCTTCTTGTGGAAGGAGGACTTCCCTTTGGCAAAACAACATGCTTCCCTTTAGCAATAGTAGGCTTCTTCACTGGAACTATGCTTTCTTTGGCTACTGGCTTCTCTTGTTCAATAGCAGCTTCAATCAACACCTCCAAGTTTCTTTGAGCCATCTCATCTTGGAAATGTTGCAGCTTTGCTTTGAGCTTTCTGTTTTGAGACTGAAAGTCTATGTTCTGCCTATAAAGGTTTTTGAGCTGCCTATGGAGAGGTTGGTATTTTTTTGCTGCAAACCTTGCTAGATCAAGGGTGTGACTGTAGCCATCCATGAGTTATTTCATCTTAACCCTGTTAGACATGGCTTCTTATTTCAAATGAGTCACCTCCTTCCTAGCATCCCTGATTTGCCTGATTAATATTTTGAACGTATGGCTTCTAGGTGGAGTAGTGATGTGAACAGTCTCAACAAGATTTTTCATGGTTTCCTCTTCCTGTTGCATAGGAATTACTGTGTCTATCTCAACAAGCTTCTTGATGCCTTTGCCTTTATCTTTCTTCTTCTGTACATGGATTTCTTCTTTCTTCTCCATAGGCTTTTCAATGCCTTGGCCCTTGTCTTTCTTCTTCTGTATAGGGATTTATTCTTTCTTCTCCACACATGGATTTTCTTCTTTCTTCGCCATAGGCTTTTCAATGCCTTGGCCCTTATCTTTCTTCTTCTGAAGGATAGAGACTTTTGGTAGGGCATGTTCTTCAACAACCTCTTTAAGATTTGATGCTCTTGTGAAAGGCGTTCTGACCTTGATGCTGGATGTTGAAGGAGATGAGGAGAAGTGTAGCTTCTTCCCTTTCTTGGTTGTAGTTTTAGTAGAAGAAGGGGCTTCTTCTAACTCTGGTGGAGGAGGGGGTGAAAGGTCTCTCTGTGGGGAATGATAATCCTTCTCCTCAGTTCCTGCAACCTCCTTGATGGCCTCCTGATCCTGAACAAGAACTCTACTCTTTCTCTTCTTGCTAGTACCTTCTTTAGTAGCACTGATGGATGGTAAAGGGCTTGTTATCTACGACAGAGGAATAGCTTCTATATCCAACTTCATGTGAGAATCAATAATGAAATGTTCCCATGAGATATCCTTCTTACCCAGTTCTTCAGAAACCAAAATTCTAATCAACCCATAATGAAAGATGCTAGTATCCAGAGCCTTAGACTTGGATTGAACCATGTCTGACATCTTCCCTATGCTCCTTAGAAAATAGGTGGGAATTTTCATTTCCATTTTACCAGTAAAATGCAGCAGAAGCCTTATATGGTACTGGTATAGTGTATTGAACCTCCCTTCACATGTAAAGTACCTCTAAATGATCCTCAATATTTTATCAAATTGCTCAATCAGATGATTTTTTGGCACACCTTTAGAAATATTATCAGCTTGATATTCAGGCTTGAGGAAATATTTTGCATAGGATGCATCTAAGGCCATGGATTTAAACCAGCTCTCACCACTGATAGGGATTCCTGTAGCAGTTGAAATAGAGGTCTCAGACACCTCAAACTCTAGGTCTCCTACCTTGGTCTCCAGGCCATCAAAATGTAAGGAAAACTACCTTGTCACCTCAGGATGACCTCTTTGCATATTTTGGAAAAAAGAAAGGCATCCCACCCTTTGAAAAACTTCTCAAATAGATGCATGTCTACAGGCTCAGTTCTAACCACATTACCTCCATTGTGTGGCTTCTTCTTCTGAGAGGTCTCCATAGTTTAGGATAAGAGATTTAGGGCTATGGAGTGGTGATAACCAAGAGGATAAAAAATTCAAATCTCAAGTGAACAAGGCTGCCTCTTTACAATAATTTCTCTTAATCCAGACTGGTTGCTAGCTAGCTAAAACTGGTTGTAAAAATCCTTCCCTTGAAAGTGTGCAGGTATGAATACTGATAAAAATATATGATAAAGGTAATACCCTATAATGGTCTTTGAAAACTTGGTTAAAACAACCTGAATCAACTGTCAGAGGAGACAGGGGAGAAACAATATAGTTTGAGTAGCGTCTCTAGGTAGCGCACCGCGCATGCCGAGGATAAGGCCTGCCAGGATACTACGAGCTCAGTGGAAAAGGTAGGAAAATGTATCAAAATCAATTGACAGGTGGAGATATCTTCAAATTTGGATGGAGGGAAAAATGAGTAGGATGGTGCGAGGAAAGAGCTACCCTAGCTGAGCAGGCACAATAATTACAAAAATTCTGAGCGCCAATTTTCCTTGAAATTGATGTGCAGAGGAGGAAAAACACAGAATACATGTGGAATAAAGACAGTTCGAGGCCTTAGAAAAATCTCAAGAAAGAGTCATGAGCAATTCGGCCTCCAAATCCACCTCAACATTAGATCTGGTAGTGCCGCTGCCAACTAGTCAAAACTGGTAGTTTGTGCAGCGCAACATTATGAGTTTTTCAAAATTCAAAAACCGTTATTAGAGCTCATAAATATGAAATCTTGAAAGCATCTTTTAACCACCCCTGACACTGAAAACAAGGAAGAGATGACATCAACATCATAACCACAAATCATGGTAGACTATAATGTACAGGGAGTGCGCTATGGAAACTCCTGATGAGTTGGCAACGCTCCATGTCAAAAAATGATTTGTTAGTAAGTAAAGGACAAATGGGACAACAAGGAAAGGCTACGAGGGTATGAGTGAAGAAAATGGCATGTCAAATCAAATTTTTTGTGGGGTGAGTCGATCCTAGTGAAAATTCATGAAGGGATTCAAAAGATAAGTCATGCAAAAAAAATGGTCCTAAGACATAAATCTGTGTGAGGATAAAAACATAAGTCATGACTTAACACTTTATTTATCAAGGGGACCAAAACAAACACACTTTAAAAGGGGACAAATAAAAAATTAAAATCTAAGGGTTTAGGGAAGATGAAACTAAAGGCTAAAGATCACCCAAGGAAACTTAGTGTGATAACAAATTGAACACCATATTAGTTGAAGTTTTGATTTTTGTAGGTTTTTTTATTTTTGAAATAAGTTTTTTATTACATATTTGAAATATTTTGTTCCATTCTCAATTACTTAAGTGAGAGTCAGATTAATGATACTTTACCAATTTTAATAAGTTCACGAAAGAAAAACATTTTATAAAATGGATTTGAACTTGAGTGGGGAAGATATCAACTTTTCCTCTTAACCACCCAAGCTAGAACCAATTGACAAAATGATTGGAAACATCTCATCCCACTCTCACTAACTTAAGTGAGAGTGAGATTGATGGTACCCTTCTAACCCCATTTAGGATAAAACATGTTAAAAGAGGGATTTTAACCTGGGTAGTTAGGATAATAACTTTTCCTCTTAACCACCTCAACTAGACCCAATTGACAAAATGTTTGGAAACATCTCATCCCATCTTCAAGCACTTGAGCAAGGGTGAGATTTTTTGTACCTTTCCATCGACAATCAACCCATGAGGGGAAAACATGTCACACATGAGATTTGAACTTGGGTGTGGAGGACAACAACTTCTCCTCTTAAACCACCCTAGCTAGAGCTCTCTCTCTCTCTCTCTCTCTCTCTCTCTCTCTC
>ML804274.1:282787-293429 GCA_009831015.1 Picea engelmannii | reverse complement strand
TATATCATTGTCATTGTATATATATATTGACAATGATGATTAGAATGATTACCATCCACTAATGACCAAATTCGGTACGCACACACACACACACACCAGACCAAATTTGGTCTATCAAACCTTAATCAAATAAACATGGTAATTAATTAATATGTTTTGACATGTTTTTTTGACAAAAAAATATTGGAGAGGAACTTTTCAAGCTCTCTTTGATTTCATGAGTTAATAGGTTATGAAGATCCATAGTGTTACAAATACTTGAAAATGTGACCCAATGTTTATGTAGACAAGGTGGTCTAGGAGAAAGTTCTTTTCATCCTCTACCTCCTTAGTATCACAAACATTACATATTATTTCTTCACATAGTGTTTTAGGTCTAGTCCATTTCCTATGTTCACTCTAAAGCTCATGAGTGTTTGTTCTTATTTTAACAATATTAATTTTCTTCTTCAAGGTGTCTACAATAAAAAGGTAATTTTGATTTTGAAAGTCTAGGGCATGAGCTCTCCATGGAGGAAGGAATTTTAGATTACACTGAGGAGGAGAAGGAGGCATTCCAATTAAGGTTAATCTTCGTGATTAGGGATGAATTATTTGAGGTTTGGACACAATATCTCACCCTCTNTCTCTCTCTCTCTCTCACACACACACACACAAACACTCTTTGTCTTTCTCATTCTCTCTCTCTCTCACACACACACTCACTCTCTCACTCTCTCTCTATCTCACTAACTCACTCATTCATCTCTCTCACTCTCTCACTCATTCATTTTATCTTTCTCTCTCTCTCTCTCTCAATAATTAACTCTCCCTCTCTCTCTCTCAGTCACTCACTCTCCCCCTCTCTCTCTCCTAGTAATTCACTCTCCCTCTCTCTCTCTCTCTCACACACACACACACACTTGCTCTCTCCTTCTCTCTCTCGATGTTGTAATCTAGGGGATTGTACAAGGAGGTTACTAGTAGTACTTCACATAATGTATTATACAAGCATCATACATGAACACACATAAAAGAGAGAAGGAAGAGAAAAGTAATGGAGAGACTAACAAAAAAAATCCTTTATTATATCAGAATACCATCAATATACCACCACTTCCTCACATTCATGGTCTCATATTTATACTTTGAATTAGTTATCGGGTAGTTACAACTACTTTAACCTTGGTTGGTCCACTGATTTACATTTGATTTCTTATTCCCGATCGACTGATACTTGGTCGACTGGTGGATCTAATCGACAGAGTTGACTAGGCCCTCCAACATCTCCCCCTCCCTCAAATCTTTCTTTGTTTGAAAGAAGAGGGATATTTGGACTTAAAATTATAAATACAAAATATTTTCAAAGTGTGAGATCATTCAATCTTGATCCTTGTTGGTGGCTTATGTAAGAAAGTTGAATTTGTTCTCGATATTTCACAAAATTGTGTTGGTTTTCTGTCTTATGTTGGTGGAACTGTCGATTGTGCTGCATGGGATGACCTTATATTTGATTCCTTACTTGTTCTTAGTTGTCAAAGCATTTGATCAACTACTAGCTCTGGAACTAATGTTTGGCTATGTCGATGGTCATTCGTTGACTCTAGAACTATTGTTTTTGTGTACATCTGTTGCTCGATCGTTGTTGATGGACTTAGCTGTTGTGTGTTCATGGGATGGTCTACCAAGGATTCTTCCTTGAGTTATTTTTGTATTTTATCTTCCCTTTGTTTCTTAGACCAATCTAGGCCTTGTTCTTTAGACTCTGGCATCATTATTCTGGGTTTGATAGGTGGAGGGTGTGGCATAGATGCACTTGGGATGAAAGAATGACATCTTGGTCTTGGTGGAGAAGGTGTTGAATGTTGTTGTTGAGGTGATATTTTATTCTTTGGTTGATTTAGAGAAGTTTTATGAATATGCAATGAAAGTTGTTGTTGTCATTGTTCAAAAGTTTTCCATTCTTCTATGGTGCATTACTCCCAATGATTTCATTTGTGATAAATAATCCAACTTTATTGTAATGGGCTTGTCCTATACTGATGATAAGTCAAGATTATACTATTTTTTAATGTGTTGAATTTTCTAAATTATCTGGGCCATGTGGTCAGTAGCGCTCCCTGCTTCCAACTGAGCATTTTTTCCTTCCAGGAACCACAATCGTTATTGATTTAATGACAATTTTTTGACTTGTTTCTCTTGGTTGATCTATTTTTTATGGTCTTGGAGGCACGAGGATTAGTCATTGAATTATTTCGGTGTGTCAAACCTTTTAATAGTGTCTACTGGACTTTAAGTCAACTGCATGTTGATGAAAAATAGGTAGGCCAATTGCTAATCACAATATTCATTGTCGATGCCTGATCATTGAATTCTTCAAGATTTTTCTTTATCTCCTTCAAATTTTCAAATTTTGTTTGAATAATGGTTATTGTTTGATATACTTTTAGTTTTTCATTATCCTCCTTCAATTGAAAGTTCAAGTAGACTAGTTGGTGTACTAGTTGTTTGGTAGATTCTAGTCGATTCTCTTATTCACTTGGTAGATTGACCTACAATTTTTCTCTAGTTATTTTGAAGCATTCTCCCTAGGTGGATTTCTCTTTTTCTTTTCTTATTGTTAGTATGTCTGATTATTTCATAGAGTCCTTTAATCTCAACATGGTTTCTTTGCTGACTTCACTATACAAATCTAATACTTGAGTGTTGGATGGACTAGCCGAGTCAAAAATTACCTTGGGATTTGTTCTTAGTTCTCCCTTTGTTTGGAAGGATGTAAAGAATTTAGGTTTCTTTTCCTTCACTTATTGATATTTAGTATGTATTTTTCTTTTCTTTGACTTGTGTGATGTTGACTTCAATGCCTTTGGGGTCGGTTGCTAAATTGGTGTTGATTTGATTGGTGTTTGCTATGTAGACTGGCTGACTGGTGGATTAGTAGGAGCTTATGATGTGGTGTAAGTGGGTGCTACTAGTACTGTTGGTTGCTCATTTGCTTGCTCTTGTTGCTTCGACTGTTCTTTCCATGTCAGTTTCAAAGTTGACTGGTCTTTCGATCTTGAATCCTTCACTTGTTTAGTTTGTTTCTACTACAATGGTTGTTCTATCATTTTCTCCTCTCTCATTGTGTTGGTTGGATGATCTGTTAATGACTAATTATCAAAATGCTTTTCTTTTTTCTCTATTGGGTTTTCATGGTTGTCATTTTGTTGTTCTAAATGGTGTCCCAATGAATTTTGTTGCTTGTTTCCTTGGATTGAATGATATTGATTATGGTTTGAATCAAACTGTTGTCTCTCATCCCTTGCAACTAACTGTTGTTGTTCATTCCTTGGAACCGACTGTTCTTGTTGAGTCTCTGAGGCCGACTGTGATGAGATTTCTTGTGCCACATGTGTTGGTGGAATCATTGGTGACTCTATAATTAAGTCGATTAGCGGTTGGAGTTCTTTAATCTTGATTTTAGTTGGTGCTATATTTTTGGTTTTGCTAGGTTCAACCTGCTTAGGTTTTCTTATTCTTAATCGAGTGTTGGTTGTGATTAATTCTTGTTGTCGATCTTGTTGTTTTTCTCCTCTAATCTCCATTTCCCTTTCAACTGTGATTTCAAGTTTTATTTCTTTGACAAACATTTCTCTTGCTTGCCTAATTTCTTCTACAAAGGTTAGTCCGACACTTGACCCAAGAATTTGTTTCTTCTTGTATGCTTGCTTCCTTGTTGTTGATTTACCTTTTTGTGTTATTTCTGCAAGCACTTGTTGGACCACCTTATCTAGTTTATTTTTCATGTTGGGGTTTTCAAAGCCAATATCATTAATGCCCCACAAGATTTATCAATAGCCGAGTTCTCCAACTACCTTAGTGGCTTCAACTGTTTCCTTGTCTTGTTCCAGTTGATTCTTTTCATTTGAATTTTTCTTTGGTGATATGACCAGGGTATCTTCATCGACAAAAAATGGTATGGTGTATAATTCAACTTCTTTCTCATCTTCAAACTCTCCATTTTGAAGTGGTAGGATAATATCATCTCCTTTTCCTATTATGACTAGAGGAATTGGAAAAGAATAGTTCGACTGGAATTCAAGTTCCTGAAAAATTTATTCGACAATTGGTTGGTAGTTGAGATCCTATAGTTTTTCTACTATACCTTATGCATACCACAGTCTCTTGGAATCTAAGTTTAACTGTATGTACGCCGATGAAGGAAGTGTTCAATGGATATTTTGTGTTGCCCTACAGTGATGTGAAGCGTTCTTGAGGGTTTTTACCCATTCTCTAAACATTTAATTGGAAAATAAACTTTCATTTGATCCCCTCCTGCCATTGACAAAACATTGGAAACTGAACATTCGAGGCACAATTCTCTTTGTGAATGTTGTCTCAGTGACAAGAAAAACTTGACTCATGTCCAACCATATAAGTAGTGAAGGAAAGTGAATATCCTTTCCTTATTTTTGGCATTCTTGATAGTTTTTTTTTATCATGTTTGTCAGGTGCTCCAACTAGTTTAATAGTTTCCCATGCTCGAATATTTGACCAATGGCTTCTAGCACATTCATTTTGAAATCAGATAGTTGACCAGTTGACATCAAACATAGTGCTACTATAATGCAAGCCCACTTAACATGCTACTCTTTGACTTGATTAATCAATAGTCCCTTTGAATTCTTTGCATTGGATGACCCTGTGAATTTCTGAATCCATTTATCCAAGTTTGTTGTCTTAGGCACACTTTCTCCCTTGTGAGGTAATCCCATTATTCCGTTAATCATGCCAGTTGTGATTCACATTGGTTGATCTAGCCATAAAATTCCTTCATGGAATTGATTGAATATAAACTTGATTACTTCTTCTTTCCACCCCTAGAAGTTGAGCACCTAGGGAGTTCCCATATAGTTCTTAATTTTTGTTTTTTCCAAGAAGAGGGTTTATTTTTTCCATTTGTCTACAACTATGCCTAAATCGTGAAATTCATCCAGTGTTTGTCCCAAAATATTTCATCCATATTTTCTTGGAAAATGTTATGCATATGGATCCCAAGTTCAATTGCAGTCATTTTGTCAAACCTTCTTTTGGTTCGAGGCTCAACCAAGTTCTCGCTTGTTTGTATTTGACCTCGCATCTTTGGCGGTATTGTTTCACTGATAATTGTATTTTCGACTTGATCTTGCTTAGGATGGAGGTTTCTCAGTCTTCTATGTCACAATGGTTGATTTATCTCATAGAAAATCTGAATGATGTGCCTTGATTTGGTCAATGCTATCTTTTTATAACAATTTCCAGACTAAGTGCATTAAAATCACATGCAGAAGTGTCCTATCACTGCCCTTATTTATTAATTTCATTCATTAAATTTCCAACGCGTGAGTGTTTTGTGTGACCGATGGTGTTTTCTTGGTCGACTATGCTCAATTTTTTGGCTTGCTTGATTTGATCGATCATTTTTTCTTGTTTGATTTCCCCAACACGGTTGATTTGTCTTCATTGGTTGATTTTATCACTATGATCATTTTTCTTCGCTTGGTTGATTTTGTCAACATAGTCAATTCTTTCTTCTTTGTCGAGTCTAATACTCCAGTCAATTATTTTTCCTTGGTCAATTTGAGCACCCCAGTTGATTCTTCCGACACAGTCGATACGCCATGCATGGTCCATTTGCTGAAAATTATCGATTTTCTTACTTGTTCATTTGGTCTCACACTTGATTTCTCTTTTTCTTTCTTCTCTAATAACTGCTCGAGATCCTTAGGATGTTGTTGTGGTTGTATTTTTGGTGTGCTTAGTTGATTCATCGACCTCTTTCTGCTAAATTGATCTGGTATACTTGTATTTCAATAAGATCATTCTACATCCATGCTTACTTCCTGTCTCTTTGACGATCTAAATAATTACCTTAGTAATAAAAAGTTCATGCATTAATTTATCAACCCAGGATTCAAATGCTTGCGATATTTCGTGCACCGTATGTGCATGTTAAACTTCCTAACACTTAAAATTGGAGAAAAAAAAACATTTGTGAGGAAACACTCACATTCTATATTGTCAATGAAGACTGATTACATCATTATATAGGAAACTAACCTACTTAGATTGTTACAACAAACTCCAAATAACTAGACTCTACTTACGCTACTGACTCTGTCAACTGACTCTTACAATTGACGCTTACAACTGACTCTTACTCCATTATTTCCAAGTCTCCCCCTTAATGGAGAATGAATTGACTTCTACACCTAACATCTCCCTAAACAACTCAAACTTAATCTTTCCAAGAGGCTTAGTGAAAATATCAACAACATTTTCACTACTATTACAATACATAAGAGTTATTTCATTTGACTGCAACTTTTCTCTAACAAAATGAAACTGAGCATCAACATGATTTGTTCTTGCATGAAAAATCGGATTCTTCGCAAGATTGATTGAACTTTGATTATCACATTTGATCATTGTAGGTTCCTTTTGTTCTTTTCCAACATCTTGAAGAAGTCTTCTCCACCAAACAACTTCACAAGTTGCTACAGACAAGGATTTATATTTTGCTTCAGTAGAAGACAAAGATAAAGTAGGTTGGTTTTTACTGCTCCATGAAACAACCCTGGATCCAATGCCAAAATCATATCCAGTGGTTGATATTCGATCATCCAGATTGCCAACCCAATCAGAATCTGAGTAACCTGTCAACTCAACATCAGATTTATCAGTATATTTAATACCATAATGAAGTGTTCCCTTTAGATACCTGAGTACTTCCTTTGCTACATTCCAATGAATTTCTAGAGGTTTTGCCATAAACTAACTTAACACACTCACATAATATGCAATATCAGGTCTGGTTGTGGTGAGATAATTCAAACTACCCACCATCTATCTATACATAGTGCCATTCACCTCCTTCGAACCATCATCACAAGAAAGTTTCACATTATGTTGCATGGGAACAGTAGAAGACTTACACTGATCCATTTTAAATCTCTTAAGTACTTCTCTGACATAATTACTCTGACAAACAAAAGTTTGGCCTGCATTTCTCCAAACTTCAATACCTAGGCAGTAATGTAACTCACCAAGATATTTCATTTCAAAAACTTTTGACAACTGCTCCTTGATTTCATCAATTAATTTCTCTGCATTTCCTGTAATTATCAAATCATCAACATATAAGGAAATCAATACTATATACCCATGTTCATCAAATTTGGTATGCAGATTTGGATCACTCTTTCTTCTCATAAAACCTTGTTGAAGAAAGAAAGAGTCTATCTTCTTATACCATGACCTAGGTGTTTGTTTTAGTCCATACAATGCTTTCTTTAACTTACACACTAAGTGTTCTTGCCCTTGTTCCACAAACCCTTCAGGTTGAGTAAGGTAAACCTCTTCCTTTAACTCACCATTCAAAAATGCATATTTAACATCTAACTGGTGTAGCTTCCAATGGTACTTTGTAGCTAAAGCAATTAACAATCTGATAGTATTCAATTTAGCTAATGGTGCAAATATTTCAGCATAATCAATACCTTTTGTTTGTGAATACCCCTTTGCAACCAATCTAGCCTTATATTTTTCTATACTACCATCTAATTTAAATTTGGGTTTGTATATCCATTTGAATCCAATGGGCTTTTTATGTTTAGGCAATTCAGTCAATTCCAAAGTATTGTTTTTCATTATAGATTCATATTCTTCCTCCATTGCATTTTGTCATTCATCATGTTCATTGGCTTCATCAAAACTCATGAAAACCTACATGATTTTCAAACCTTCACGATTTTCAAACTCCACGCATTTTCAAACTCATGAAAACCTTTACAATTTTCCTTCCACGAGCTCACGCAACCTACGCAAACACAAGAATTTCCGCACCTCACGCTAATTTAGAGTGCGGGGAGTCTGCACCTAACGATTCACTTGGTTGCGGGAATCTTCAAAGATGTTCGCACTCCAGTTGTTTACAACAGTGTGAAAATTTGAGGTTTATAAATGCACGGAAACTTTGAGTAGTATGCCGCCGCACCCTTTCAGAGTAGGGACCTGCGGACTTCAAGAAATTTACGCACCTCACTTCCGTGGCTCTGATACCAACTTAAAATTGGAGAAAACAAAACACCTGTGAGGCAATGCTCACATTCTATATTGTCAATGAAGACTGATTACATCATTATATAGGAAACTAACCTACTTAGACTGTCATAACAAACTCCAGATAACTAGACTCTACTTACGCTACTGACTCTGTCAACTGACGCTTACAACTGACGCTTACAACTGACTCTTACTCCATTATTTCCAAGTCTAACTTTCACTAGTTTATTTAATATGCTTCTAAGAAAAGGAAATTGCATCACTAATCTACAAAATGAAATCACATTGTGGAATGGAAACACACCACACATCATAATTCAAAAGCTAACTCAATCACTCTTTGGTTGGAGGATCTATTTCAACTTGAATTTGAAAGTTGGCCACCCTCGACCACCTTGCTATGTCTCCCCTACTGCAATTTTCTTAAGTTGGTATCACACATTGGTCTATTGTGATGGTTTCTAAGGAAACTCTAGGTTGGTTCTCTAGTTTTGCTCCCTTGGCTACTACTTAATCTTCGTCTAATTGGGCAATAAAAGGATTTTTTGAATATGGATTGAAAGGAATTTCAAGAGTTGTTGAACAACTATGGTATGGTTTTGGCAGAGCATATTTGCATCTTACAACAAAGTACCCATTGTATGGTTTTGGAAGAAAAATACTTAGGTTTTTTTGGTCCTGCTGTAATAGCAAGGCCGCAGGGCCATACAACTTAACAATATTACATAGGTAAGCCTTATAATCTAACACAAAATGGATCTACATAGGGTGTTTTGGAAAGGATTTTGGGGTAAAGTGGTGGTGGGGGGTTAGTGAGGGTGATTATAGGGTTAATGGAAAATGGGGGTTGGGTGCGGTGGAAAAAGGGACAAAGAAGAAGGGGTTTGGGGGTTTAGACAACAAGGTTGGGGATTAGGCAGGGGAAAGGGTGTTTAGGATAGGAAAAGTGGGGGTTAGATATGGGGGAAGGAGATGGGAAATGATGGGGTAAGTGGATTTGCAGTTAAAACCACGCTTCAATTTACTTTTGGGGCGAGGTGGGGGTGGTGACAACGTTGTTAATGCCATTTTTTGGGGGGTTTCATTTTTTCATTTTCTTTAATTATTGCCTCTAGAAAAGAAAAGTG
This sequence comes from Picea engelmannii, assembly GCA_009831015.1. NCBI lineage: Eukaryota > Viridiplantae > Streptophyta > Pinopsida > Pinales > Pinaceae > Picea > Picea engelmannii. The sequence continues at coordinate 284,238 of ML804274.1, read as the reverse complement.
AAACCGACCCACATTGTCCTTTACTTTTATAGTAGGGACAACACTGTCAACACCATTTTTTTCTTTATTTTTATACTTTATTTATAGAAAAACAATAAAACATTAAATAAACATGAAAATAATTTTAAAAAATGTAATCATCTCTAAGAAAAATTCAAATGATTATTAAAGAAAAACTCATATAAAAAATGATGAGACTTTATCAAATTAATTAAGTGTGAATCATATAGTTCCAAATAAAAAATAGTTAGCAAAAAAAACTCTAATTAAACATAATGTAGTGATTTTCCATATATCATAGTTAATGGAAAGTACCAATCCAATCTCATTTTATCAAAATGAAAAAAAAAATCTATTATAAAAATCTCATATTTGAATACATCTATATCTTCCTTTATGTTTTTACATAATATTAATTGAAATAAAACACTTTAGGGTTTGATGATAAACTTGGGCACCATGATTCTAACACCCTTACTCTCAAGTGGCACCAAAGTGAAAGTGTTTTTTGTGTAATTGGCTAGCTTGTTGAATGGTCTTTGTTTGCAATAGATTTAGGGTTGTATACCAACCCTAAATTAAAATGAAAAAAAAATAAAATTATAAAAATCTCATATTTGAATACATCTATATCTTCCTTTATGTTTTTACTTAATATTAATTGCAATAAAACACTTTAGGGTTTGATGATAAACTTGGGCACCATGATTCTAACACCCTTACTCTCAAGTGGCACCAAAGTGAAAGTGATTTTTGTGTAATTGGCTAGCTTGTTGAATGGTCTTTGTTTGCAATAGATTTAGGGTTGTATACCAATATGCATGAATTAGAGTGTTTTATTCCTTCTCTACAAAGGTTTTTCTTTGAATCATGTGTATCTTTTCAAATATCATGAATTTCATGGATTAACGAATGTAACAATTGGAATATTAAACATAAATCAAATCACATATTTGGGAAGATCAATCTTCAGCCTTTTAATCATTTGAAGTCACCACAAACCAGTGTCCTTGTGCAAGTGAAATATGATCAACTACAATACCTTCCTTATATGATGTGCATACAAGGTAGATCAAAAGTGCAATATATGCTCTTGTAGTATGAAGTTGGCATTTTGGAGCAAACATGAACATAAAAATAAGGGCTTGTCTTTTTTCTAGATGCAACATGAATTTGATTCCCCTATCATCAACACTTTAACTACCTATTAAGAAGATTATTTGTAATTATTCTATCTATTTACCGATTTTAAGAGTACGCAAATCATTCATTTTAAGTGCTTTCTTACTTACGTGAAAGGAATTATTTTTTAATTTGAAAGGAATTTTTTGTTAGATGATAGGAAAGGAATTTGTACATTGGAGTTGCATGTTTATGTTTTTTATTGAATGGTGTGTTTGGGCATGTCTTAGAATTTTAACATTTTTCACATTACACGAGTAACAATAGAA
>ML804274.1:246053-256813 GCA_009831015.1 Picea engelmannii | reverse complement strand
ATTTTATATAGTTTTTATAAAATTTTGGCGATTTTTAAGGTAAAATAATTTTATCCTATAGAATTTGGGTGAATCATTTTTAAAATAGCGAATCTCATTTTTGGAAAAACCATGGAAAATTAGCCCATGAGCGAAATTTAGCCCCTAAAATCATCCATGGTCATGTGGCACCCTATATTTTTCCAATGTCGGCTAGTTAAAATATTTGTTATGGCTTCCGGGGGTTTTGAACCCTCGACCTCCGTTGGTGCAACGGACTAACTCCATGGGCTAACTGGATGGGAGAACAATGGGTCTTTTTAACTAAATGGTAGAAGTAGTATTTGATTTAGTTGGGATAGGCCCCGGTCGATGGGGGCTAGCCCCGACCGACCAAGGGCTACGGACTCGAGAGTTGCAACCACATGTGGGCACGTGGAGTGTAGAGTGTGGCTATATGGGTCGTAGCCACAAGACCAGGAGCCAAGACCGGGGGGGCAACGCGCCAATTAACAACCCTCAGCCACATAGTAGAGGGAATTCCACCAGGAGCCTGGAGAAAAGTGTTTTTTCTATAGTTTTTGGATTTTTATGATTATTTCAGCATCAACAATGAATATTGTGATTAGCAATTGGCCTACCTATTTTTCATCAACATGTTGTTGAATTAAATTCCATCAGACACTATTAAAAGGTTTGACACATAGAAATAATTCAATAAATAATCCTCATGCCTCCAAGGCCCTAAAAAATAGATCGACCAAGAGAAACAAGTCAAAAAAGAGTCATTAGATCAATAATGATTGTGGTTCCTAGAAGGAAAAAATGCTCAACTGGAAGCAGGGAGCGCTATTGACCACATGGCCCATATAATTTAGAAAAATCAACACATTAAACAATGGTATAATCTCGACTTAGCATCAGTACAGGACAAGCCCATTACAATAAAGTTGGATTATTTATCAAAAATGAAATCATTGGGATTGCAAGCTCAATGCACCATAGAAGAATGGAAAATTTTTTAACAATGAAAAAAACAACTTTCATTTCATATTCATAAAACTTCTCTAACTCAACCAAAGAATAAAATATCACCTCAACAACAACATTCAACACCTTCTCCACCAAGACCAAGATTTCATTCTTTCATCCCAAGTGCTTATGTGTCACACCCTCCACCTATCAAACCCAGAATATTGATGCCAGGGTCTAAAGAACAAGGCCTACATTGGTCTAAGAAACAAAGGGAAGCTAAAATACAAAAATAACTCAAGGAAGAATCCTTGGTAAACCATCCCATGAACACACAGCCGCCAAGTCCATCAACAATGATCAAGAAACAGTTGTAGACAAAAACAACAATTCCAAAGTCAACAGATGACCATCGACAGAGCCAAACATTAGTTCCAAATCTAGTAGTTGATCAAACACTTCGACAGCTGAGAACAAGCAAGGAATCAAATATAAGGTCATCCCATGCAGCACAATCGTTAGTTCCACCAGCATAAGACAGAAAATCAACACAATTTTGTGAAATATTGAGAACAACTTCAACTTTCCTACATAAGCCACCAACAAGTATCAAGATTGAATGATCTCACACTTTGAAAATATTTTGTATTTTATAATTTTAAGTCCAAATCTCCCTCTTCTTTCGAACAAAGAAGGATTTGAGGGCGAGGGATATGTTGGAGGGCCTAGTCGACTAGATCCACCAGTCGACCGGGAATAAGAAATCGAATGTAAATCGGTCGACCGACCAAGGTTAAAGTAGTTGTAACTACCCGATAACTAATTCAAAGTATAAATATGAGACCATGAATGTGAGGAAGTGGTGTTATATTGGTGGTATTATGATATAATAAAGGATTTTTTTGTTAGTCTCTCCATTACTTTTCTCTTCCTTCTCTCTTTTATGTGTGTTCATATATGATGCTTGTATAATACATTATGTGAAGTACTATGGGTAACCTCCTTGTACAATCCCCTAGATTACAACATTGAGAGAGAGAAAGAGAGAGTAAGTGATTTTGGCATATGAGAGAGAGAGAGAGAGAGAGAGTAAGTGATATTGGCATATGAGAGAGAGAGAGAGGGTGTGTGTGTGTGTGTGTGTGTGTGTGTGTGTGTGTGTGAGAGAGAGAGAGAGAGAGAGAGAAAGAGATAGAGAGAGAGAAATGAATGAGTGAAAGAGTGAATGAGAGTATGAGAGTGAGTGAGAGAGCGAGAGAGTGAGATTGAGAGAGATGAATGAGTGAGTGAGTGAGAGAGAGAATGTGTGTGTGTGTGTGTGTGTGAGTGAGTGAGAGAGAGAGAGAGAGAGGGAGTGAGAGTGAGAGTGAGAGTGAGTGTGAGAGTGTGAGAGTGAGAGAGAGAGAGAGAGAGAGTGGGAGAGACTAAGAGTGAGAGTAAGAAAGACGGAGAGTGTTTTTGTGTGTGTGTGTGTGAGAGAGAGAGAGAGAGTAAGAGTGAGAGTGAGAGAGAGAGAGAGAGGGAGAGTGAGAATGAGAGTGTGTGTGTGTGTGAGAGAGAGAGAGAGAGATAACGAGAGGGTGAGATATTGTGTCCAAAACTCAACTAATTCATCCCTAATCATGAAGACTAACCTTAATTGGAATGCCTCCTTCTCCTCCTCGGTGTAATCTGCAATGCCTTCCTCCATGGAGAGATCATACCCTAGACTTTGAAAATCAAAATTACCTTTTTATTGTTGGTACCTTGAAGAAGAAAATTAATATTGTTAAAATAAGAATAAATTCTCATGAGCTTTAGAGTGAACATAGGCAATGGACTAGACCTAAAACACTATGTGAAGAAATAAAATGTAATGTTTATGATACTAAGGAGGTAGAGGATGAAAAGAACTTTCTCCTAGACCACCTTGTCTACATAAACATTGGGTCATATTTTCAATTATTTGTAGCACTATGGATCTTCGTAACCTATTAACTTATGAAATCAAAGAGAGCTTGAAAAGTCCCTCTCCAATTGTTTTTTGTCAAAATAAACATGTCAAAGCATATTAATTAATTACCGTGTTTATTTTCTTAAGATTTGATAGACCAAACTTGGTCTTGTGTGTGTGTGTGTTGGATCATGTTGTCATTGATGCCAATGGTTTGATTGATTGATGTCAAGTGATTGATTGATGTCAAAGGATTGATTGATTGATGATTGATGTAATGTAATATGTATTATCCTTGATGAGAAAGCATAGATGAAGATGGATCAATGAGTTGTCATTGATATGATGAAAATGGATCAATGAGTTGTCATTGATACATGATGAAGATGGTTCGATGTGGTTTCATTAGTATATGATGCATTGTTGGAAAAATGTATAGATGCCTCATTATTGTCTTATCATGATTGATAAGGTGCACAAATGGATGAACTCCAAAGTGGTCCCCTTATGGTGAAATCCCTCATGGGAAGACACTTTGCGGATTGAGTTATCCTAGAAGAATGGTTGGAGGACCCATGCTCTAATTATTGTCTTATCATGATTGATAAGGTGCACAAATGGATGAACTCCAAAGTGATCCCATTATGGTGAAATCCCTCATGGGAAGATGCTTTTCATATTGAGTTATCCTAGAAGAATGGTTGGAGGACCCATGCTTGTATGTGGAATTATGAGATGAAGATCAAGGAAATTTTTGGTGAAACTATCCTATATGGATAGTGCTTGTCATGCCATTTCCAGTGGTATATGTAATGTCACAAAACTCCTCATGGTTTGAGAGTTATGGCCTTACGAAGATGAAGGACCCCCATATGAAGGCTTGAAGCCCATAAGGTCAAAGAAGTCAAAGTGATTGAAAAGAAGAAATCATTATTTAAATGATAAAGTAAAGTGACAAAGTCAAGGTGGATTATTTAAATAATAAAGAGAAGTGAAAAAATCAAGAAAGATTATTTAAATGATAAAGTAAGGTGACAAAATCAAGAAGGAATATTTAAATGATAAAGTAATGGAGAAATTTCTAATTATGAAAAGTGGTTAACCCTAAAAATGAGGAAAATAGGTCAAGTGACCTATAAATGGGTTACGTGACCTAGAAATGGGTTAAGTGACCTAGAAGATGGAGACTATAAATAAGAGGCAAGGATCTCTTATTTCAGATAAAACTTGAGCATATTGAATATCTACAGGTGATTGAGGTAACCAAAGGATATCTAAGCTGAATTTTAGAGGGAAGGTGAAGAAAAGAGGGTCGGAATTCAAGGGAGGATAAATTCTTTTCATGATGTTTTCTAAGGTATGTTATTTACAGGTCATCTCACCATTTCCAAAATAACTTCTTTTATATAATGATTCAGGCCGTGAGATTAATATTCCATTTAGGAAACATATCCAAGTATATGTGGTAAAAAATTAAGCTTGTGTATCGTTGTAGTTTTGGAGATACACTCCGTGGAAAATAGGGTTTGTGGCTAGTCCTGAAACTAGTAAAAAACAAGTGTTTCGGGTAAAAATGTCATAAATTCTTCATAACAGATCCAAATTCAATGAGCCCAATTGTGTTGGTTATATTATAGTCTATAGTATGTTTTGTAATAGTTTCAGATCGATTCAACAAATATTCCATGTGGGGCATGCTCTACAAAGTCGCTCTCTAGAATAAGCCAGAATTCAGCAAGGTATGTCATTTTTTCTATAACTCCTTTTTTGAGAGGTTCCAAGTATTGAAACCTAGATTAATTGTATAAAACACACTGAAGAATATTGTGTATCAGTTTCATATCTTTATTCATTATAGGTACAAAGTTATTATTATTTCAAGTTAGGGTTGTTGACTAATCCAAAACTAGTCATGGTTGAGACAAGCAGTTGATGAGTTGGCACATACATGAGGAGTATAGTTGATGATGTTGGTACATATTGATGAGTCATTATTGATGATTAGTTGACACATGATTGGTATATACTTGGTTCATGGTTGGATGCACTTGTTTATGGTACAGGTTGATTACAGGTTGTTTGGCACATGTTGGTGCATGATTGATGCACTTGTTTATGGTACAAATTGATATCTTTTGAGGATTGTTGTCTCATATCAATTGGTGATGAGAATGTAAGTTGAGTCTTGCATATAGAGATGGTGTTCTTGTAGAGTTTTACTCTATTCAGTTGTTGTTGAAAAACCCTCGGATTGAAGTCCATAATAAAAAGAAAAATTGCACATACATCTTGTGTTTTTTGTGCTCCTTGTGGAGATGATTTGTTGATGATATAGTGTTGATATATGTTGCTGATATGTATTCACATCTAACTGATTATAAATGACATCAATGAGTAAATTTTGAATGTTAACTAAGGAGTTTTGTGTAAGAGGTAAGTTTTGGGAAAAAGAGCCCCACACTCATTCACCACACCCCCCCCCCCTCTAAGTGTGGTAGGTGTGTCCAACAATTGGTATCAAAACAGGCCTTCACTACAAGCCTTAACAATATTGAAGGAGATCCATAGACACACAAATGGATGATTAAATACCAATCCTTGATGAGGAAAACTATTCTACTTGGAGAATAGAGATGAGAGTGTATTTGAAGACAATGGGAGCAGCTATTTGGAAGGCAACCATTGGTGGATCAGTTCCGTTGAAGAACAAGTCAAAGTTTGCAGCTCAAAGGGAAGGAAAAAAAAATGATGCATTGGCTCTCAAGACCATTCTTAGTGGACTCTCAAGCCCTATCAAAGAAAGAATGGAACAATGCACTTCCGCCAAGGATCTATGGCTAAAGCTAGAGGAGACATATTAAAGCAAGAAGGAGAAGGAATATATTGAAGACCACTCCATCAAAATTATCAAAGGTAAAGAATATTCAAAAACCCTTGATTGTATTATTTCTAAATGTGATCTTGAAAACATTTCAAATGAAGACAAAGAATCAAGTGATAATGTTGGCAAAAAGGAAGATCTTGAAGATACTTCAAATAAAGGTAAAGAATCTCCAAAGACTCTTGATTGCAATAATTTAAAATGTGATGATGTTGAATTTTTCTCAAGTGAAGAAGATGATCTAGAAACAGTTTGTGTAAATTTTGATGGAAATTATCCCATGGAAAGAATAGAATAAGATCTATTAGAACTTCAAAAAGAAGTTGAAGAGGGTTTATGTAGATATAGAAGTGATCATTTTTATACACACTATAACTATCTTTCAGATAACACTAAGAAGTTTCTTAAGAGAAGTAAAAGACACATCTTGAAGTTAAAGGGAATGCTCAAGGAACAAGAAGAGAGAAATAAGACTCAATTAGAAGAAAAGGAAGAAGATATCACAAGACTAAAGAATGAAAAAGAAGATATGAAGGTAGATGATGATATTAGCAAAAGTTTTGAAACTATTGTTCATCTCAAGACCCAAATTGAAGAAGTCAAAAGGGTAGAAGAACTTTTGAAGAATCAAATTAGTAAAAAGGAAGAGTAATGTGATAAGTTAGAAGCTAAAGTTGTTGACCTTAGAAAGAAGGTAGAGAAGTCAAAAAAATTCTTGAATAGCTCACAAACCTTGGATGAGATCTTGGAAAGTCAAAGATCACTATGTGATAAATCAAGACTTGGATACAAATAAGAAGCTACACATGTTGAAGCAAGTACCTCAAAGAATCATGAGGTAAGTCCATCAAAGAAGGAAGACAATGTTGAAAAGAAACCATCTACACAAGGCAAGGAAAATTTTAAAATAACAAAGCAAGGAAGACATCAAGAAGCTATCTTTGGGACACCAAAGCAAAGGTATGAAAGTATTTTTCATGGTCATTGTTATTCATGTAGTGAATATGGTCACAAATATTTTGAATGTAGATCTTATGAAAGAAAATATAATGGAAGATTTCATAACACCATAAGGTGTTGGAGATTTGATCAAGTAGGACACATTGCTATTCACTGTAACACCATGAGATGCTACAGTTGTAGTGGATTTGGCCACAAATCCCAGGAGTGTTGGAACACAAGAAGAAATTCTATGATGAGGACTTCAAATAGCATGGCTAGAAGAATGAATGAAGACATCTTTGAAAAGATGGATTCTCAAAGCTCAATTTCTGAGGAGCGGGGACATCTACAGAAGTGGGTGAAGAAGACAGAGCAGCTAGAACATAATGAAAGATTGAAGGGAAGTTCAAAGGTTTCATCTACTAATGCATACACGGGTGACAGTGGTATCAGTCGCGTACATATGCAGGCCGACCTTGTATAGGTCACGTACATACGCGATCTGTCTGTGCAGCAGGTCGTGTATATGTGGTGAAGCCTAAGGAAAAGGGATATGCACAGGGATTGGAGTTTGATGTGAAGGTATAACTCTGTGATGCAGGGTCTGACATGGTTTATTACAGGTTCTGACACTATTTGTTGGAGGTTTTCATGATTGTATATTGGATTATGTAAGGTGATGATGTAAAATAAATCTTGGATGCATGGCACTAACCCATGAGTATGGATTGATGCATTTTCTGTTGAAGAACAATGTTGGTTATAACAGTGAAGTTATGACACCTTAGTTATGTGATATATCTTGATGATGTGTTGGAAGCTTACTTGTTTAAAATATTGATGCACATGGTTGGCATATTGGTGGATGAGCATGGTTGGTATATTGGTGGATGCACGAGGTTGACATATTGGTAGATGCACATATTGGCATGTTAATAGAGGCATATGATTGATACATTCCATGGATGATATCTTTTGGCACATTGAATGATGTTGATGTACATAGGTGTTGTGCATGATAATCACACATTTTGGTACAAGATGTACTTGGTTGATATTTTACTCATGATTCTCTATTTTATTGTTGACATATCTGTTGTTTCATGATGGTTGGTATGGCATGAGTTTGGTGCATGAACATGTCCAAGGATTGTTATATGGTAGCATATTGTTGATATTGCAGAGAAGATAGGGGGAGACATACCCATAGGGGGATTCATTCTTCTTCCCATGATTCTAGGAGGAGATATTTATCAGACGCATACCTAGAAAAGAGCCCTATATTTGAAGAAAGAGCACAGAGGCATAATTCCAGGAGGAGTGATGGTCACAAGGGGAGTATGTTCGATGTATTTTTAGAATTATATCAGAGTGATATTCGTTGTTAAAAAGGGGAGAGATTATTCAGAGGAAGATCAAAGGCACTCAGACAGGGGGAGCATCCCCAAGGAAATTTCAAGCAGGGAGAGAAACCCCAAGAGGAAAATGGCCCTCTGCCATTGATGTCAAAGGGGGAGAGATAGTCACATTGATGTCATTGATGATTATTGATTGGGATAGATAGTCACATTTGGGAGAGATAGTCACATTGAATATTGATGTAGAGCATGCCTTATCTACATGTTGACATCAATAATTGGTAATTGGTGTTGACATCAATATTGGTATTTCCATCAATGCCAAAGGGGGAGATTGTTGGATCATGTTGTCATTGATGCCAATGGTTTGATTGATTGATGATTAATGTAATGTAATATGTATTATCCTTGATGAGAAAGCATAGATGAAGATGGATCCATGAGTTTTCATTGATATGACGAAGATGGATCAATGAGTTTTCATTGATACATGATGAAGATGGATCGATGTGGTTTAATTAGTATATGATGCATTGTTGGAAAAATGTATAGATGACTCATTATTGTCTTATCATGATTGATAAGGTGCACAAATGGATGAACTCCAAAGTGGTCCCCTTAAGGTGAAAGCCCTCACAGGAAGACACTTTTCAGATTGAGTTATCCTAGAAGAATGGTTGGAGGACCCATGCTCTCATTATTGTCTTATCATGATTGATAAGGTGCACAAATGGATGAAATCCAAAGTGTTCCCCTTATGGTGAAAGCCCTCATGGGAAGACGCTTTGTAGATTGAGTTATCCCAGAAGAATGGTTGGAGGACCCATGCTTGTATGTGGAATGATGAGATGAATATCAAGGAAATTGTTGGTGAAACTATCCTAGATGGATAGTGCTTGTCATGCCATTTCCGGTGCTATGTGGAATGTCGCATAACTCCTCATGGTTTGAGATTTATGGCCTTACGAAGATGAAGGACCCCCATATGAAGGCTTGAATCCCACAAGGTCAAAGAATTCAAAGTGCTTGAAAAGAAGAAATCATTATTTAAATGATAAAGTAAAGTGACAAAGTCAAGGTGGATTATTCAAATAATAAAGAGAAGTGACAAAATCAAGAAATATTATTTAAATGATAAAGTAAGGTGAAAAAATAAAGAAGGAATATTTAAATGATAAATTATTGGAGAAATTTCTAATTATGGAAAGTGGTTAACCCTAAAAATGAGGAAAACAGGTTAAGTGACCTATAAATGGGTTAAGTGACCTAGAAATGGGTCAAGTGACCTAGAAGATGCAGAGTATAAATAAGAGACAAGGATCTCTCATTTCAGATAACACTTGAGCATATTGAAGATATATAGGTGAATGAGGTAACCAAAAGATATCTAAGCCGAATTTTAGAGGGAAGGTGAACAAAAGAGGGTCGGAATTCAAGGGATGATAAAAAAAATTCATGATGCTTTTTAAGGTATGTTATTTACAAGTCATCTCACCATTTTCGCAATAAATTTTTTTTCTATAATGATTCAGACCATGAGATTGATATTCCATTGAGGAAACATATCCAAGTATCTGTGGTAAAAAATTCATCTCGTGGGTCATTGTATTTTTGGAGATACACTCTGTGGAAAATAGGGTTTGTGGCTAGTCCTGAAACTAGTCAAAAACATGTGTTTCGGGTAAAAAAGTCATAAATTATTCATAACAGATCCAAATTAAGTGAGACAAATTGTGTTGGTTATATTACAGTCTGTAGTATGTTGTGTAACAGTTTTAGATCGATTCAACAAACATTCTGTGCGGGGAACGCTCTACAAGGTCGCTCTCTAGAATAAGTTAGAATTCAACAAGGTATGTCATTTTTGCTATAACTCCTTGTCTGAGAGGTTCCAAGTAGTGACATCTGGAGGACTTGCACAAAACACACTGAAGAACATTGTGTATTAGTTTCATATCTTTATTCATTATAGATACAAAGTTAATATTATTTCAATTTAGGGTTGTTGACTAATCCAAAACTAGTCATGGTTGAGACAAGCAGTTGATGGGTTGGCACATTCATGAGGTGTATAGTTGATGATGTTGGTACATATTGATGAGTAGTTGAAACATGATTGGTATATACTTGTTACATGGTTGGATGCACTTGTTTATGGTACAGGTTGATTATAGGTTGTTTGGCATAGGTTGGTGCATGGTTGATGCACTTGTTTATGGTACAGATTGATATATTTTGAGGATTGTTGCCTCATCTCAGTTGGTGCTGAGAATGTAAGTTGAGTCTTTCATATAGAGCTGGTGCTCTTGTAGAGTTATACTCTATTCAGTTGTTGCTGAAAAACCCTCGGATTGAAGTCCATAATAAAAATAAAAATTGTACATACATCTTGTGTTTTTTGTGCTCCTTGTGGAGATGATTTGTTAATGATATATTGTTGATATATGTTTCTGATATGTATTCACATATAACTGATTATAAATGACAACAATGAGTAATGAGTAAATGTGGAATGTTAACTAAGGAGTTTTTTGTAAGAGGGAAGTTTTGGGAAAAAGAGCCCCACACTCATTCACCCCCTGCTCTAAGTGTGGTAGGTGTGTCCAACAGTATGTGTGTGTGCGCGCGCGTACCAAATTTGGTCATTAGTGGATGGTAATCATTATAATAATCATTTTCAATATATATATATATA